>JAUZTB010000072.1:8113588-8126258 GCA_034780895.1 Rhynchobatus australiae
CACATTGAAGAAGTATTAACTAATTGAAGAATTTTCTTCCATGTCTCTGTAGGTAAAGGCATCTGGAGTTCATTTTCCCATTCATTCTTGATTTTGTCCAGTGATTCTGGATGTATTTTCATAATTAAATCATGGATTATTGCTATCAAACCTTTCTGATAAGGATTAAGACATATAATATTTTTCCATAGTTTCAGTTTCATATGGTGTCGTGAAAGAAGGTATAGTAGCTTTTAAAAAAATTCTAATCTGCAAATATCAAAAAAGTGTGATCTAGGCAAATTGTATTTATTAAACAATTGCTCAAAAGAGGAAAAACAGTTATCAATGAATAAATCATGAAAACATATTATTCCCTTCATTTTCCATATAGATAAAGCTAAGTCAATTCTGGATGGTTGAAAGAAAAAAATTGATTGAATGGGACTTGACAAGTTAAATTTATTCAATCCAAAAAAATTTATGAAATTGAAACCATATTTGTATTGTATGTTTAACTATTGGGTTAATCATGTGTTTACTTAATTTGGTAAGTGCAAAAGGGAGTGAGGCTCCTAAAATGGACACTGATGAAAATCCAAGTACTGATTCATGCTCAAGATGTACCCATTTGGGACATTGAATTACATCTAAATTTTGTGTCCAAAAAATTAAATATCTGATATTAATTGCCCAATAGTATAATCTAAAGTTAGGCAGGGCCATACCACCATCCTTTTTTAGTTTTTGTAAATATTTCTTACTTAGTCTTGGGTTTTTATTCTGCCAAATATATGAAAGAATTTTAGAATCAATCGTGTCAAAAAAGATTTCGGGATGAAACACCTGGTAAACTCAACCCCTCTCTGTTGTGTTTCAGTGTCTGCAGTTCGGACTCCAGCTCAACATCTCTGAGCTGAAGCTCCTCAATCTGCAAATGCTTATCACATGATCACATCAGGAGCTGTCCTGTGCCATAGCAGTGACCTGTCCTGCCGTCCTTGGACCTTAACTAGTTATGAAGTACCCAACGAAGAGCCAGCTTCTTTCCCCAACTCTCGTGCTCTGTTGAAAGCTGCATTCACTTTTATTAATGGCTTTTAAAATAGAAATTTATCAGAAAAGGAAGTATTCACCAATCAGCTAACTGAATTGTCCAAAGTCACACATTCATGCCAACACGAGTATTAAGTTGCTCCTGATACCTTCAACCTTGCCCTTGCTCTCACCCTCAAAGGAGTGTTGTACACAAACCACTCACTGCTTTAGAAGCTCTCCTTTCAAACACCTAATGTGAAATGACCCGATTTCAGTTGACAGGTATCTGATAACACCGGACTTCCCAGTTACAATTGCAGTGGGGGTCCCTCCTAAAGTTACTTAGTTAGCTCCTCTACTGAAAACTACAGCTAAAAGACACAAGGCTACAAGATAGAGACTTTAATCTAGATTCGATTTAATTTTATTTTAAACTATTTGTGAACTCGTCCTTCCTCTGCAAAGCAAGCACTTTGAGGAATATTACTTACGGGTGTAGGTCCAGAGCTGGATTGTGTATCAGTGACTTGTGACTCTTTCTTGCTTTCTTAAGTAGTAATAATATAAACCACCAAACCCCAAGTAATTGCTTATATTAATCACTAAACTACATAGTTTTGGTGGCAACAACAAATCACTCATATTACCTCTTCTTTTAAAACACAGACCATGTAGTTTTTCGGCACCCCGAGATATTATTTCAACCTAATAATATTAGAGGACCCATCAATTTTACTTAAGAATTTTCAATGCATATAATTTGTGTTTGTGAAGGTCCAAGAATAATTTAAGAATGTGGTGGTAAAGCCATTGTTTGTATTACATGAACAATTTACCAGTGGGAGTGAACAGTCATTGAGGATCAGATCACACAACAATTCGGTGTGATACCGAGACCATCACTTAGAAACAGAAAACTAACAGAAAAGTGATCGCAGACTAAGCACAACACAGCCATTACTGATTTATTAGATTTACAGAAGCCTTGAAACAATCGTGGTGAGTGACGCATTTAATGAATGCATTTGTTGCTGGTGGTGAGTCATTAGAACAAACATACCTTCCGGATAAATATAGCTGTGGATAAAGTATTTCAATTGCTAAAATTTATGAATGTGTTTCATGAAGAAAACAGATCTGAAAAGAAAATTAAACCTTTGCAAGAATAAATTGGAAAGCTCTTACCAATTTAAAAGGCTAAATATATTCAACAGATGGTTGAAAAATTATTAAGTGTACTTTGTTTAGCATGTTTTTAAAGTATATTGTAACTGACCTACATGGAGCTGGTATATGGAAGCCTTGGGGAAATGATCCTTTATTTATTTGCCATTTCCTCCTTCTGCATCTGTGGATAACAAACAAGTCGCACATCATCTAACTTAAAGGGCTATCTCAGCTTCCTCAGGGGAGTATTTCTGGAGAAGTTCAAAAGGAAAGTTGGAGGGGTAGGGAAAGAATGTTGCTGTACACAAATAACTGCTCCAGAAAGACATTTAATCCCTCAGCCCACCAAGACTGTCAAACTAGCACAAATCCCTTGCTCTTGGCTCAGGTACAGCACATAAGCACAATTAACACAATTCAGAAATTCTTTGAAATACACATAATGCAGTCATCAGTGAAAGGAAAGATTAACATCTTGACTGTTAACTGCTCAGCAGAACTAGAAACCAAGTGATAAATGAGAGTGTCTTGGGCCATTTGGAGGAAGGTTGAAAAGGAACAAACAATGAACACAATTATCAGAAACATTGACTTCTGCACAAGAAGTGAGTCAACATTCAGAGAAGAACTCTTTCCTGTTTTTGTAATCCTACTGGATGTAATTTTTCCTCAAGTCAATCACAGTAGCACTCTTTCTTCTGAGGAAGGAGGTTCTAGTTTCAAAAATAAAAAAAAAGAAAATATTGGAAAAAAAATCAGCAGGTCAGGCAGTATCTGTGGAGAGAGAAACAAAATTAAGTGGATGACCTGCTAAATATTTCCACGTTTTTCTGTTCTTACTTTAGATTTCCAGCATTTATCATGTTTGTTTTTGGATTATAGATGAGAGAGCAGATCGGGAATGGGATAGTGAATTAAAGTGATCAGCAACTGGAATACCCTTGTGACAAAGCAATTACCCATTTTGCATGTAGTTTCTCCAACTCTAGCTCTAATGACAGGGCATCGACCTAAAACATTCTCAGGTCTTTTACCCTCCACAGATGCTGCCTTAGCTGCTGAGAAATAACAGCGTTTTCTACTTTCAATTCAGATTTCCAGCACTTGCAGCTTTTTGCTTTTTTGTTAAGTTGCATAAGCTAACATGTGATAGATATCAGATACCTTTAATTCCTGAATTTTCCCCCCATAACCATGGTGATGGGATACCTGAAAAACTAATACCTATAGTGAGAAAGTGAATGGAAAATGAAACCCCTGTGCTCTGAACGTTACACAGCATGATGGATTCAGAGTCTGAGAAATAATAATTTGCTAACAAGATGCGAGGACAGCCTCACTTTACATACAATGCATTAAATATGAGGGAGAAATTTGTTACTTGATTAAAGTGAAATTTCCAAAGTCAGGTTCTTCCTTTCCAATCTTAGACAGAAAACAATTGTTGCTCCCAGTTACCCTGAGACACATTTGATTCTCAGCCACCTTTACAGATACAGGAAGTCTGAAATGAATAGGCTATTAAATCACTAGTTAGTGACGGTAAATGCAGCCAAAAAAATGGGAGTTACATAGTGGTTTGGAAAAACAATATTAAAGGGACTAGGTAATGAGCAAGAGAGTGGGGCCAGATTAGGTACTTTATATGGATAAAGTCACCAGCATGAACTTGATGGAAAATAAGTTTTGTTTCTGCACTGTGACGTTCTGATTTGGCAGGGTGCCCAGATCAAGCTGTTCTGGTTGGCTGCCCATTATATTCCCCAGACAATTTTTTTTATTGTCATTACATGAAAATTGAAAGTGCTGGAAACCAACGGTGGTTCCAGCAATACTGAAAAAAATACTGAAAATTAGTGGTGGGACATCAAAGGCACCTCTCCCACTCTTCTTCAAAACAGTGGCATGGGATCTGGGAAACTGTACTTGTGACAATGCAGCACAGCATTGGTACTGCTCTCAAACATCTGTGCTCCAGTCTCCAGAGTGGCACTTGAAACTGGAACTGTTTGATTCAGAGCAAAAGTAATTTCAGCTGAAATCACAGAATACATATAGTACAATGGTGGCTGATGCTAAACTGATTAGATCATTAAAAAATATACTGAATACTTATGAAGGGGAGAAAGCAGGAAGACGGACAAAATCAAAATCATACTGGTTAAAATCCTTCTCAGGTGACAAGGCTCACAATCTGCCCTTGTGTTAAACATTTTTGGTTGCAAAATATTGGGCTGTGTCCTCCTGGTTTTCTCTATGCCAAGGGAATTACTTTGCTTGCAATTTTGTTGATGAATTGTAAAGTGCACTTCTCTGGTGCACCTTCAGCATGATTCCTTAGTGTGTGGCAAACAAAAGCTGAAAGTGTGTGAGTCAGGTAGTTAGTAACTTCAGTTCGTGCGCAACACAATAATCTGATATCTGTTCAGTTGAACAGGGCCGTGCCCAACAAGTTAATGGACATTGTTAACCACCTGAACAGGAAGAAATATACCCCCCCCCCTCACATCCTCAATTACTTGCATCAGAAAGTTTGATAGAAATACGTTAAGTGATAGCTTGCAAGTTAACTAAGATGTGTTAAGTGAAAAAGAAGCATCTCTGTCCAAGAATTGGTAACTTTGAATATAGTCTTTTTGGGCCAAGAGGAAGAAAGGGCCCAAAACCACGACTAATTTGGCAAACACAAGAGACTGGAGATGGTGAAATCTGGAGCAACAAGCAAAGTGCTGGAGGAAATCAGCGAGTCGGGCAGCATCTGTGGAGGGAAATGGACATTGACTGTCTATTTCCCTTCACGGTTGCTGTCTGATGAATTTGGCAGAAGGAGATGAGAGGAATTAAGTGTTTTTGTTGGACGGACACATCCTGTCAGAACTTCAGGGAGCACAGTGACAAAGAAGCAACATGTCCATAGGACAAGATTCTCAGAGCTGGCCACTAAAATCTTCCACCTTCTTCAGGCAGACTCCAGCCACAGAGCTATGATTAGAAGTGGAGGCTCTTAACTTCCTTACCCCTGGATCATCTAAGACAACAGTAGCAGAGATCATACACGTGACCCAATTTTCAGTCTATAGCTGTATTCAGGAGATGAGGGAGACTCCCTACCCAATCTACTTGGGTAGAGAGCAGCAGGAAGTGTGAAGAATTTTCAACAAAGGACGTGTTGAGGTGATTTAATAAATATGTCCATTAAGTGCTCCACAAACCAACTCCAACCCATAGAAAGGAAGAAGCCAGTTCACTCCCTAAAAGGTTCAATTAGCTTGGAACACGGATCAGATAAATATAATAATGAACATCATGCATCCAGGGAACTCACTTGATTCTTTCAATTCTTTTCACTTTATTGTGCTCAGTGTTGCAGTGACCAAGTTGGACCACCGATTTGAAAGACAAGAACTATTCCCTGAGCTCTGGGTTCTGGCAACCACCTGCCTGGGAGGCACAGAACCACCTGCAGTGTTGTGGAGATCACTGTTTGATGCAGAGTTCCCGATGCTTGGACTGGTGCAGTGATATGATGGAGCAAACTCATGAGCCTCTCCCTGTTGCTTACTGCTTCCCAGTCTTACCACTGTGCAGGTACAGCCTTGCCGGTGACACCACAGCAAGCGAAGGAGAAAGACAAGAGGTGACAGTGAGAGGCTCTTTCAGGATGTGATTAATAGTCTTTCACCATCTCGAGAACAAGCTCACCACCAGCATAGTTGAGAGAATAAGGCTATCTGTGCCTGAAAGCAGTAGGACTTGGTTTCCCAGAGCTGTGATGTGCTGGACGTGGCACAGATGCGTGTTTCCAGAGTTGGCAGGTGTGGGATGCTGCACAGACTCCAGTTTCCTGGAGCTGGAATGGGCTTGACGCTGGATTGATTCTGGTTTCCTGGAGCTGGAATGTATTGGTTTATTATTGTCACTGCAAAACTTGTCTTGCATGCTGTTCATACAGGTCAATTCATTACACGGTGCAGTTATATTGAGTTAGTACAGAGTGCATTGAGCCACTACAGGTAAAAACAATAATACAGAGTAAAGTGTCACAGCTACAGAGAAAGTGCAGTAAAGTGCAAGATCACACAACAAGGTAGATTGTGAGGTCAGAGTCCATCTTATCACATAAGGGAACTGTTCCATAGTCTTATCACAGTGGGATAGAAGCTGTCCTTGAGCCTGGTGGTATGTGCCCTCAGGCTGCACTAATTCCAGTTTCCTGGAGTGCTGCTGCTGGTGTCCTGGAGTTGGAGTGCATTGATGCTGTTGCTTCTGGTACTTCGATTGCATTTTCAGCTCATCTTTGGGGTGCATTGGTAGTTTCATGCTTTTTCCCATCCTTCGCTATTTTGCTGGTTTCCACAACCTTTGTGAGAGATGTGATCACTGTTGTCCAATGGAGATTCCAGGCATCTCTTCTTGTCTGTGACTCCCTGAACTTTGGCACCTCTGGATTTGCAGGTTTCCTCTTTCTTCCTTGAGCCATTCAATCCTCCCCAGTCTCTTTCCACCTCTTCTGTGATCTCTGGATTGGACTTGGTGATAATTGTTGAGGATTCATACTTTTCCACCTCCATGCTGTCCTGCTCCACTTCCTCCCTGATATGGTCCATGTCACATGGGGTGATGGTGGAAATTGGGAGTTCTAGTCTCCTTTGGAGGATCTGCAATTCTTCTTTGCTCCTGGGTCTCCTCTCCCCTCCTCACTTTCTGGGCAAAGCTGCACTTGCAGTTTGAGCAGGTTTTGTTGAGGTGACCTGTTTCCCCATTCAAGTTACAGCACTTGGCCTTCCAGCAATCAAGTGTCTGGTGGCCCTGCTTCCTGTCAGGGAGGAGTCCCTCTTTGTGAGGCACAAGTGACCACTTCATACACTCTAGTTTTTCCTTTGTATACCTCACATCCACAGCTTGTGCCAGTCAAGAAGAACAATGGCAGGTGAGTGATGTTTCCACCATTGTCTGCCTGTGCTGTTCCAGATAGCAGACATATCCGGTACATCTCAGCTCTTTTCTGGTCCATATGTGTATTTTCTCAGCAATTTGACCACATCCACAACAGGTACGTGTGGGTTAAATATCTGCACAATCAGCTTCTTCACCTTTTCCTGTGAAAGTGGAAAGGGAGAAGAGGAGCTGCAAAAGTGCTTCCTTTTCCTTCTCCTCAACTACAGGTATGTCTACTCACAGGCCCCGGGTTATGTAGGGTTCCATTCCAGAGAACTGTCCTTCAGCTGATTTCTCAAGTCAGAAACATCCTTTTCCTATAGCTACCCATATTGTATCAGTCTACATACACTTAACTAATAATCCATTGATTCCATTGAATAATCATCTTAACACTACCCATAATTAAACTAATGGAATATATACTGTATTTGGTCATTAATGAATACCATGAAACATATTATTTTTATTATTACCATCTTGAAAAATACTTTACACAAATTCTCCCATACATCTTAAAGTCAGATTTCTATAAGTCAGGTCATCTGTAACACGTGGAGCCCTATATCTACAAAGAATCTTGCGGAACAAAACTATCTTTGGGTTTAAAACCACTTTGACTGAAGTAAGATCTCCTTCATAACGGATTTTGTTCTCATTGCACCTTTGCTTCAGAAGACTTCATTAGCAGTCACATGGTTTTTCTGTCCTTGTGTCCAGATGCTTAAACTTACCACCACGACTACTGTAGGAAGCAAGCTACTCTAGTCGGACAAAGGTATCAGGCCAGGTTTCAGCAATATCAAGATTCTCCTCCTTCCTTCTTCTTAAGTAGTCACATGGGGTCAAGGATGACTTACTTTCCACTCCAGTTCAGAGGATCCCCAGGTGTGAGTCCAATGTGAGGTACTCAGACTCTTCTAGGTAGGAGGTGCCTGACAGGAAGAGATGGTGAATGAGATAGTACATTCCTTCTACAATTTACGTTGAGCTTCCATATGATCCCGATACTTGGCCTTGAGGTTCTTACTGCATTCCAAATGCTCCTTCTCCACTTTGAACATAGCCCGAGATTCCCAGGGATCACTAGAGAAGTTGCAGTTTTTTCAAGGAGGCTTTGAAAACATCTTTGAATCTTTTGCTTGATAATCTCTTCCCAGGACAGAACACAGAGTGTCCATTTCAGGAGCCTGGTAAATACTGTGGCCTGCCTTATGGAGCTGACTGAGTGTACATCTGGCCACAATGCTGTAGATGTTGGCCTGGGAGAAGATGCCAACATTGTTTGCTTATCCTTTCAGTGGAGTTAGAGGATTTTGCAAAGAAAACATTGATGGTATCTGTTCTTGAGGTACCTGCTGTAGGTATGCTTAGTCTCAGAAGCATATAGGAGGGCAGGGATCGCCGCTGCCCAGTAGCCCATGAGTTTTGTGACATGATTGAAGTCCTGATCTTCAAACACTATTTACCTCAGCCAACCAAAGGCTATACTGGTGCAGTGAAAGGAATGGAGAATTTCATCACTGTTGTCTGCCTTCACTGAGAGGTGGCTTCAGAGATGTGGAAAGTGGTCAGTGTTCTCCAGGGTCTTGCCATGATGTTAGTAAATGATCTACGTCTTGGGAATGTTGAATGTAATGCCCACCCTCCAGAATGCTTCATTGGTCAGGTTGACAATGCCCAGACATTTGACTCTTGCCTTTGCTCATATACAAGCCCAATCTGCATATTGTATTTCCACCAAAGAGAGATTGGGTGACCTTGGTTCTGGATTGGAGGCATGAATGAATGATTTCCCATTAGTCTTGTAGACTTGTTCCACTCTAGTGGGAAGCTTGCAAGAGATGATGTGCTGCATTGTGTGAATAAGATTGAAAAAAGTGTTGGGGGACTGGTCTGCACCGAGATTGGCTCTGTTGTAGAACCATTGGTTAGAATCATGGCTTGCATAAAGTAAATGCAAGTTGGAGACAAATTTCTTCAGACAGGCACAGTTGAGGAGGGTGCTCCACAGTCCTTCCTGTTCGATGAAATTAAAGGCTTTAGTGAGGTCAAAAAAGGCCACATATCGAGGTTGATGCTGCTTCCTGCATTTTGCAGTGAAGATCGCCTCCACTGTGCCTCTCTGGACTGAAGTCACACTGCAATTGAGAGAAGCTCCTCAGCCACAAGCAGGAGATGTTTGAAGAGGACTGAGGCAATGTCTTTCCCTGTGGCACATGGCAGAATGACCCCTTTGAAATTACTGCAGTTGGACATCCACTTTCTTGAAGAAGGTCACAATTACAGAATCCCTGAGGTCCCCTTTATACATGGATCTTCCTCTTCCCAGTTGTAGATGATGAAGTCGTGGACTTGTGACTGAAGCTCCTCACTGCCAAGTTTTAGAACTTCAGCGGGGATACTGTCCAGGTGTGATTTGATGATGAAGAGGCATTTGACATGAAGATTAAGTGGGCTCAGTAATGGCAGAGTGGAGGTGGCAACAGCGCAGGTGGAAATGAATGTCGAGAAAAGTGAGGCCAGCTATTCTAGATCCAAGTAAGATACATGCAATTTTGTAAATGGTGAGGAACAAGGACCGGCGTGGTAGGGACTGGGGCCAAGTGTTGAAGATTGGATTGTGGCTGAGTGCACCAAAATTCATCTTTACACCAACAATTGGATTGTGGCTGAGTGCACCGAAATTCATCTTTACACCAACAATTCACAACATCCCACAGCCTGAGAAAACAGCAGGGATTCTCAGAACATTCGCACCTAACCTCAGACCAAAACAAGAAAGTGATGTTACTCAAGAACGGCAATCCACTTGATCCAACCACACAACTTCTTGTGCCAGTTCCTCCAGCATCATCATGTTTTTCATCTAGATTCCAGCATCTGCAGTCCTTTGTTTCTATAGTAATACAACTTCTTGTTGTTCTCTTGCACTCAGGCAAGATAATGAGTATCATGACATTGGATTTTCCTACAATAGGCTAACTCAGCAGTTCCTTTGACTTTGGAGCTATCCCTGAGGATTGGAACATAGTTACACACCAGTGGCCCCAGCATACAACAGCCGCAGGGCCAGTATCTGCTCCCAGATACTTCTCCAAGTCATGCCGGTAGGAAAACCAATTCAGGAAGAGAGTAAGAACATTAGATGAAAGGGAATAGAATTAGGAACAGGCCAGTATGTTCAACCTTCATCCATAGCAATGCTAAGAATCAAATGGAGGACAGATTTCTGGATTGTTGCAATACTCTTGAAATGAGTGCACAGATGCCAGTATCTGAGTCGGTGGCTGTGAATGTCAGGTTGAGTAATGGGGTGTTTTCATCTTGACTTTTTTGTGATTCAGCCAGGAGGCCAAATGGGAGTTCTTGGCTATGAAATTTATGTTTAATATATATTCACATATACAGTTCGTTTTTCATGGTCTAATATGCATTACAGTTACTCATTTATATAACCTAAATTATACAGTTTTTTTCACTTTACTGAGCACAATTATGTTTAACTTCCCTAAGTGCAGCAGGATCTGACTGTTGGTCCTTACAGATTTGCATCTTTTTGCAGCTCCAGGAGGAGTTGAGACTTGTATGCTGATTTCATACAAAATATCAGTTCTCCTCAGGACCCATTATGAAATTATTAAAGAGAATCAGCCAATCTTTTTCATCTCTCACATTCTGAAGAAATCATCCCAACAGGGTTTCCTGACTTGGTCTCAGAAATCTATTGTGACAGGTAAGAAACTTTCCTCCTGTACATATACTTGAGTGTTACTGGCTGAATAAAAGTATTGCGAGGAACTGAGTAGCAAACTGTAATTGAACACTCTCCCCTGGGGACTAGTTTGTAACGTAACCACATGATGGAATGAAAACCTCCTGCTGCTGCTGAAACTTGGTCCCAAAAGAAATGAGTTCAGCAGTCCTAGTCAAGGAGAACTTTTCCATGAATCACTGTAGTTCATGGGTTGAAAGTGCCTTCACATTAAAAATGGATGTTGGAATATAAAAGATCACTATTTGAAGGAGAGCAGCCAAGTTCTCATCAGAGTCCTTGCTAATAATTTATTTCACAGCTATTGTTACTGAAACAAGTGATCTGTTTATTATCACATGTTGCTATGAGGGACCTTGCTGAGTGCAAATTGGCTGCTAGCAAGTAAAGAGCAGGGCCTGCTTAATCTGGTGATCTGTGATCACCAATCAGGTGAACACTGATGGATCGAAAGTCTTTCTTGTTTTTGTAGCTCACAGCATTACGCCTGGGGGGCAGTGGTGGTTGCAAGTCATTTTGGTGCCATTATTAACTTCAGTACTTTGGGAAGCCAGCAATGCGGTGAAATTAGGCAGCCCTGTCATGCTGTTGTTGCCTTTTTCTTTCAGTATGACACCAGCAATTATTTTGAGGCTATTGGGTTTCTTTTGCAAGTGTGTTCACTGAATAAAATACCAAGCTTTCTGTAGTTTTGAAGTGACAGATTCTCAGTTCTGGAAGGCAAAAAGAAATGAGACTCCAACAATTTTAATTAATTGCTGGCTTTCTGGTGTTGGATGTTATTTACTATATGTACAAAGAACCATACAGACTGACTTTCAATGCAATAGCATAAAGATGTTAAAAATAGGCAAAGGAGTAGGTCATAGGGCCCCTTTACCTTGCTGTATCATTCAATAAGATCATGGCTGATCTGTCTTGGCCTTTGCTCCACTCTCTTTCCTAATGCCCGCAACTCTTGACCCCCCCTCTAAATCCAAAACTGATACTTGGAACGGGTGTGTTGTTTTGTAAGGAAAGGTTGAATTAGCTAGGCAAATGTCATTTCAAGGGCAGAATTGTTTCTAATGAACGTTTTCATATATTTGTAAGTAAAAGTCCTGTTTATCTCTGCCTTGAATATATTCAGTAATTCAGCCACATATCTCTGGGGTAGAGAGTTCAAGAGATTTATAACTGAGAGAAGAGATTCGTTATTATTTCCATCTTAAAATGATGATATCTTATTCCGTGCTATGTGCTGTGATCGTAGATTTCTGTAAGTTCACAGGAATATAGATTCAACCTGATCAGAATTTGTTTATAAGACAACCTCTTCATCCTAGGAATCATAAGATGTAGGAGCAGAATTAGGCCATTCGGCCCATCGAGTCTGCTCTGCCATTCAATCATGGCTGATTTATTTTTCCCTCTCAACCCCATTCTCCTGCCATCTCCCCATAACCTTTGACACCCTTACTCATCAAGATAAAGATAAGATAAGATAAGATATCTTTATTAGTCACATGTAATTGTGCAGGAATTATACTGTGAAGCATCACATTTTTAAGATACGATATCTTTATTAGTCACACGTACATCAAAACACAGTGAAATGCACCTTTTGTGTGCAGTGTTCTGGGGACAGCCCGCAAGTGTCACCACACTTCCGGTGCAAACATAGCCTGCCCACAAATTCCTAACCCGCTCATCTTTGGACTGTGGGAGGAAACCGGAGCACCTGGAGGACACCCCCGCAGACATGGGGAGAACGTCCAAACTCCTTACAGGCAG
>JAUZTB010000072.1:8161171-8180625 GCA_034780895.1 Rhynchobatus australiae
CTTTAACCTTCTGAGAAAGTAAAGATGCTGGGTCACCTTCCTTGTGATTGCATCTATGTGCTGGGCCCAGAAAAGGTGATCAGATATGTTAACACCCAGGTATTTAAAGCTACTGTCGCCCTCCACCACTGATCCACCAATGTAGACTAGCAGGTGTTCACCCTCCTTCTCCTCCCTGAAGTCAACAAATCAGTTCTTTAGTTTTACTGATGTTGAATGGAGGGTTATTGTTGTGGCATCACTCAACCAGGTGTCCTGTCTCAGTCCTGTATGCTGACTCATCACCACCTTTTTTGTCATCCATCATCAGTGGTGTCATCAGCAAATTTTTATATGGCATTGGAACTGTGCTTAGCCACACAGTCATGCATGTATAGGGAGTAGAGCAGGGGGCTAAGCACACAGCCTTGAGGTGCACCTGTGTTGATGGTCAGCGAGGAGTCGTTGTTATCAATCCTTACTGATGAGAAAGTTGAGGATCCAGTTGTAGAGGGAGGTACAGAGGCCCAGATCTTGAAACCTGATAAGTTTGGATGGGATGATTTGTTGAACACAGAGCTGTAGTCAATGAACAGCAGCCTGACATGTGTTCCTTTTGTCCAGATGGTGGAGAACCAGAGAACTCACATTTGCTGTTAACCTATTGTGGCAGTAGGCAAATTGAAGTGGATCCAAGTCATTTGAAGTTGTGGATATTACTGGCAAGATGGTTAATTCTGTCAATATCTAACTGCCTATTTTTCAGAACAGCAATTAAGAAACAACTTCATTATAATGGGCCTGGAGTAACTTATTGACAGACTGGGAGGAATGACACATTTTCCTGTTGGCAGACATTAGTGAACTTAATGCCCATTTTGTCAGCTGAGTAGATTCAAGGTAACCATAATTGATTCTAGTCAGTGCCAAAGCCAGTACTGATACTTTAAAACAATATTTAGATTTATTTATTCACTTGAATGTAAATTCCCTGCATAACCAGGTTGGAATTTGACCTCATGCCTCCAGAACAATTTTTCAGGTCTGTTGACTGCCAGTTCAGTAATTTAATCAGAATGCCTTTATTGCCTTCTCCCCAACCTCCCCTTTCCTTACACCTGTATCCAGTTAATACACGATACCTCTCTAATTTTTTTCAGTTCTCATGTAATGCTATCAATCTGAGATGCTAACCTCCATATTCTTTTTCCTCCACAGATGCTCCCTGACCTGATGAGTACATCTAACATTTCTATTTAGATTTTAGGTTTCTACCATGTTACAAACCAGCAACAAAAGAAACACTGAGTCATGATAAGTGTTAAAAACTGCTTTATTAATCACTACTTATGATAATAAGAAAAATAAAAGTAAAACTGTTAGAATGTTAGAAGTACAAATGTAAAACCTTGAACATCAACCCCAATACTAACTAAACTCATCGTGTGTGTGTGGCAAATTCCCAAACTCCAAGTCCAGGAATGGTTCTTAAAGTTCAGTTTAGGAAGCCATAATGTGAAACATGAACAAAGGCTTCTTCAACAACCACCATTGTCTGAAGATAAGACATAGATGTAGAGAGAGAATAGAGGGTAATTACAAAATCCAGATGTTCCACGATGGAACCCAAACGACACCTCAGTGTTTACTCAACAGTGAATTCCTCACCCCAAAAAGTATCCAAATCGTGGCTGTCCACACAAATACCTGTTTCCTTCTACAGGTCAACAACAAAATGCACTTCACTACTTTGTTCCAAAGTGTCTGCCACACCCAAAAGCATCCAAGACGTGGATGTCCACACAAAACACTTGTTCTCCACTACAGGTTAACGACAAAGTGAACTCCACCAGTTACTCCCAAAAATCCAACCGTGGATTGTAGTGACAGTCACAGTTATTGTTTCTCAACCATCAATGGAGAAAACAAGCAGGCTAGTGTCCCTCTCTTCTTCACTCTCTCTTTCTCTTCTCTTCTGACTGACTCCTTCAACAACAACATGACATCCTTCATCTTCTGTTGACGTAAGCACGCCACACACACATGCTATCTTAAAGGGACATTCACCAATAGTAACCTAGTCCGTAATAACCATCCAAGGTATTCTGCATTTTGTAATAGAATATTGCACATCAGAGTAAACTACAAATGTACAATAATCTGATTATGTTGTCTAAATACAGTATGTATAATTCAAATTCATTTAAATTGGCAGTCTAATTTCTGATCACCATTCTAAATCCAGCTTTCTATAGCAACATAAAGAGGTAAGTAACTAACCACTTATTAGTGAATACCATAATATTCATCATTATTTGGAGATAATGAAATATTATTCCCTCACAACTCTGCAGACATCCCAGGGCCCTAAATATATACCAAATACAGTCATGCAAGCAGTCTTTAAATTCAAACTTATCAATTCATTCCATAAGACTCAAAAGATATGTTCTGAAGTTAAAAGGCTGCTGTTTACATCCAGTCTGTGTCACATTCACAGCCTGATTTCAAATATTTTATAAATTACACCTACTGAGCAACATATTAGCTACTGTGGCTACATCAAAAACATCTAGCCATTTGTGACCTGTTTCAGATAATCAGTATTTCTCCATGCTAGCCAAGTCATAACTGGCAACTTTAAAGAGGCTAACAGCTTTTTTTTATATAGACTTATCTTGCTTGTGTGTGCATTTGTGAAATGCTCCCCTTCCATTCACTGTGGTTTGCCTAAGTGCAGGTCTTAACTCGAGCCTCACATTTGAGATACTTAAATCACTTGCCCAGCGAGAGTAGAGGTAGTTTTCTATTGCTTTCAGTGTGAATTTTGGTCTTGAATGTTAATTGATTGCTACCCACAACTTACATTAGCACATCTGATCATTTCCCAGCACCTTTATATTAGAGTGGCCATTTGGGATTGCTCCGAGAGCTGCCATAGACTTGGACCAAATGGGTTTCTGCTATTTCATAAGGAAATATTTCCTTCATAATTTATCAACATCATTTGGAACTTAAGTTCTATACTTCCGACATCATGGAACAATCTTACTCAAACTGTGAGCCAATAGCAGTCATTTGTTATTTCTCTTGCCATTTAATGGGATGCTGTATTAACAGTAGAAGACCTAACAAGACAGCTTAAGAACTGACTTCAGGGTTCTCAGGCTTCTACCAGAGTCCATAGAGTGTGCTTAAGTGACATTAATATCTTCAACAGCATTTAGCTCCTGAGATACTCAGTAGGTACTTTAGTGATACTATTGGAGCTGTCATTACATCCATAGCTGCCCACTTCAGGGCAGCTTCTGGACCTGGAAAGAACATGCCCACCTGTGGAGAACTTACTCCCAACAAGTCTTCTGAGACATTCCACCCAAAATAGACCTCTTCAATGAATAATGTATTTACTGGCTCAGGATTTCCATGGCTGTCATCACTGAAATGGGGACATTCTGCAGGAAGACCTATGCATACATTCTCATCCCTGGACTGTTCTCTTCATGGAGTTGAAGGTCCTAGTGACTCAGCTTCCTCTCAGCAAGATCCTTCCAAATTCCACAATAGATCTCTGACGCATCTCCCAATACGCAACTCACTGTTACATCAGAGTGATCACCCAGGCACTGCATACATGAAGAAATTATTTCATCTACTTGGGTTTCTGTGTGGACAAGGTAGCATCTTGAGCATTGGAATTTAGCCAGCATATTAGTAGCCTCCTGTGAGCCAGTGCATGTGCCCAAATGGGTTCCTGGTCACAACCTGGGACTTTACATGAACAAGAAAGGTTTCCACCCCTCAATGTGCAGGTAGTTGTGAACTGCAAGAAGAATTTCTAAATGGTGAATGCCATGTCCTCAGGAAGGTCATGTGACTCTTTCATCCTGAGGGACATTGTAAGCCGCTTGCACTGACCAAAAGGATAGATCCTGGGAACAGTCTTTACATTCTATTTCCCTGGATCTGCAATCACTACAGATCACAGAAACAAGAATCGTCAAAGTACCAAGACTGCAATGAGATTTGTTGTTTCAGTCTAGAGTGACCCACAATGCCACACAAGTTTGCTGATGATATATATTATTTGCAGGATGTAGGTAGTTAAAGCACATGGTTAAGGACATGGCCAATGAATTGTTATGTGGAGAAATGAGGTCACTTTGACAGAAAAAGTAGAAAAGCAAAGTTTATTTTTCCAAAATGGTGAGAGATTGAAAAGTGTTGGCGTTCAGAGGACCTGGTGCCCTTGTAAATGAATCACTGAAAGTTAACTAGCAGGTACAGCAAGCGATTAAGAAAGCAAACTGTTTGTTGGCCATAATTGCAAGAGAATTTGGGTATAGAATAAAGGCAACTTGCTTTAGATCCAAGGTGACACTGCACCTGGAATATTAAGAGTGGAATTTTTCTTCCTACTTGAGATGAAATGTACTGTGATAGGAGTGCAGTTAAGTTTCAACAGCTGGATTCCTGGAATGGTGGATGTCATACAAGATGTTAAACAGACTGGACCCAAATTTAGAAGATTGAGACATTATATTATGGAATAGTACAGCACAGGAACAAGCCCTTCAGCCCACAATGTTGTCAAACTAATCAAATTAATTATCAAATGCCCAACTAAACTAATCCCTTTTATCTACATATTATTGTGCCTGTCGAAGATCCTCTTGAATACCCTATTGTACTTACCTCCACCACCACCCCAGGCAGCACGTTCCAGGCACGCACCACTATGTTAAAAAAACTTGCCCTACATATCTCCTTTGAACTTGCCCCTTTTCACCTTAAATGTGTGCCCTCTGGTAGTAGACATTTCAATCCTGGGAAAAAGATACTGGCTGTCTATCTATGCCTCTCAATCTTATAAACTTCTATCAGATCTGCCCTCAGCCCAAGTTTGTCCAAGCAGTCCTTCTAGCACACGTTCTCTAATCTAGGCAGCATCCTGGTAAAACTCTTCTGCACCCTCTCCAAAGCCAGTACATCCTTCCTATAATAGGGCAACCAGAACAGAATGCAATACTCCAGATGAGGCCTAACTAGGGTTTTATAAACCTGCAGCATAACTTCTTGACTACTGAATGCAATGCCTCGACTAATGAGGGAAGTATGCCATATGCCTTTTTTTTTTAAGAAGCACCCTTTCGATCTGTGTAGCCACTTTCAGGGAGCTATGAACTTGGACCCTGAGATCCCTCTGCTCACCACTGTTAAGGGTCTTGCATTAACAATGTACTGTCTCTACATTTGATCTCCTAAAGATCAACACTTCACATTTGGCCGGGTTGAACTCCATCTGCCATTTCTCCACCTTTTATCTGCAACTGCTCTACATCCCACTGCCTCCTTTGCCAGTCTTCTACACTTTCCACAGCACCACCAATCTTCATATCATCTGCAAACTTACCAACCCACCCATGTACTTTGTGCACACACACCTCCAGCTAGAATAAATCCTATCAACCACAACCCTGTGTCTTCTATGGGCAAGCCAATTCGGAATCCAAACAGCCAATTCACAGTGGATCCCATGCATTTTAATTTTCTGGATGATCCTCCCATAGGGGACCTGGTCAAACTCCTTACTAAAATTTGTATAGACAACATCCACAGCTCTACCTTCATCAATCACCCTCATCACCTCGTAAAAAAAAATCAAGTTAGTAAGACACGACTTGCCCCGCACAAAGCCATGCTGACTGTCCCTAACTAGGCCGTGGTTTTTCAAATGCTCGTAAATCCTATCCCTAAGAATCCTCTCCAGCAATTTCCCAGCACTGAAGTGAGACTCAGTCTATAGTTTCCAAGATTATCCTGGTTTCCCTTCTTGAATAATGGAACAACATCAGCTACTCACCAGTCCTCTGGGACCTTGCCTATGGCTAGATAGGACACAAAGATATTGGTCAAGGCCCCAGTGATCTTACTTCTCTCAATAACCTGGGGTATATCCCATCAAGCCCTGGCAATTTATCAACCTTAATGTTCTTTAAGAGATCCAACATTACCTCCTTTGTCTCAAAATGCCCTAGCAAATTAGCATGCTCCACACTGATCTCCCTATCCTCCACAACCTTGTCTTTGGTAAATACTAATGTAAAATACTCATTTAGGTCCTGCAGTATAATCCCAGAGTGATTTTACAGACTGATTTAGAGAGTCAGTGGATGAGCCCTCCATTATGTCCGCTCTGGGTGCAGCTGTGATATTGTCCCTGATTTATAGCATCTCTCCCCCATCCAACCTCTTTTACCCCTCTACCTTTTCTAAAAGATTGAAACCCTGGAATATTAAGCATCCATTCCTGTCCCTCTCTCAACCAAGTCTTATGGCCACAACATCAGTTTCATGTACTGATTCATGCTCTAAGTTCATCACTCTTATACACTTCAACCCATCTGTCCCATTCTATTGCTTTGCTCTAACCTACTTTTACTGGTCCTGATATCTGCCTTCCTCTCAATCTCTCCACTTTCTGACTTGGTGCTCTGGTTCCCACCCCCCTGCCAAACTAGTTTAAACCCTCCCAAGTGGAACTAGTGAACCTCCTGGCCAGGATATTGGTTCTCCTCCAGGTGAGGTGCAACCCATTCCTCTTGTACGTCATCCCTGCCCCAGAAGAGGTTCCAGTGATACCAGAACCTGAAACCCTGCACTAGTTCCTCAGCCACTCGTTCATCTGTTCTATCTACCTATTCCTGCCCTGACTGGCACATGGCACCAGGAGTAATCCAGAGATTACTACCTTTGAGGTCCTGCTCTTCAGCCTCTTTCCTAACTCCCTATACTCACTGCACAGGACCTCTTTCCCCTTTCTACTTATGTAATCGGTGCCAATGTGCAGCACAAACAAGCTGCTCACCTTCCCCTTTGAGAATATTCTGCAGCTGCTGAGATATCCTCCACCCTTGCACCTGGGAGGCAACACACCATCCCGGTGTCTCTTTCGTGGCCATAGAATCTCCTACCTGTCCCCCTAACTATCAAGTCTACTATCACTATTGCAATGCCTGAGTTTACCCTTCCCTGCTGAGCCTCAGAGCCAGCCACTGTGCCACTAACCTGGCTACTGCTGTGCCCTGATACATCAACCCCACCCCCCAGCAGTATCCAAAAGGGGTATACTTATTGCTGAGGGAACAAGTTCCCTGGGGAACAGCACAGGGGAACCTGGCATTGACTGCTTATTCCCCTTACTTCTCCTGATGGTCATCCATCTATCTGAAGCCAGTACCCTGGGTGTGACCACCTCAGTAAAAGTCTCATCTGTGAGGTTTTCAGCCCAGATGGTCCTGAGTACACCCACCTCCAGTTCCTTGACCTGTCAGGAGCTGTAGCTGGGTGCAATCCCTGCAGATGTAGTCATCAGGGAGGCTGTGACATTCCCCAATTGCCCACATCTCACAGGAGGAGCAATGCACTGCTCTAACTGCCATCCTGCCCACACTGAATCAAGGACTAAGGATTTACAGACAACAAAATAAAAACCTGTTCTTTCTCACCGAAGTCTTTTTTTTTAAAGAGCTGCTCACAGTCCCAGCACCTGAGCCACTAAAACCTCAGCTCCCTGCTCCAAATTGGCCACTCTGCTTAACCCTAACTACTTTTTATTGGCTGCTGTTAACTAGTTAATTAGCCAATCAATTATTTACGAACAATTTGCAAATGTGCCTCTTTTAAGCTGCTGCTCAGTGAAACTCACCAGAGAGTCCCAAGACCTACCTCTTTTGAACTCTTGCTCCAAGTCCCAGCTCTTGCTCAGTGAAACAAAATTCTTCTGGCTTTGGCAGGGTAGAAGGTATGTTTGGCTTTATCTAGACACCCTGATCCAGATGTTGAGAAGCAATGGTCACAGGATCAAAATAAGAAGTCAACTATTCAGGACAAAATTGAGAATGAAATTCCTTCCACAAGGTATTGAATCTTTGGATTCTCTACTAAAGAGATTATGAAGATCAGTCACTGAGTATGTTCAGAGGAGACACAAGAGACTGCAGATGCTGGAATCTGGAACGGCACACAAAGCAGTGGAAGAACTCTGCAGGTCAGGCAGTACCTATTGGAGGGAAATGGACAGTCAATGTTTCAGGTTGAGATTCTTCATCTGGACTGAGACAAAGTCTTGTCTTATTTTTGGATATCAAGGGAATCACGGTGTGCAGGAAAGTGATGCTCAGGTAGAAAATCAGCCATGATCTTATTGAAAGGAGCAGGGCTGAGGGACTGTATGTTCTACTCCTGCTTCTATTTGTTATGTTCTTATCCATAAACCTGGCTGTTGCTGTTTTCCTCTGTGGCCATCTCCTTTTGAATCAGATGTACTGTGCTCAAGAGGATGACCTCTCAGGAAAACAGCAGCAGCAGCAAGGTCGATGGCACCACTGCTGGCCCTGCTGCACAGGAAGGGGAGGGGAGGGGGGAAGACTAGGAGAGCTGCAGTGATAAAAGACTTCATTGTAAGGGGAACACACAGACTTCTCTGGCCACAAAGAAAATTCTTGAAGAAATGTTGCCACCTGGTGCCAGGGTCAGGGATGTCTCAGAGCAGCTGCAGGAGTAAGGGTGGGGGCAGAGAAAGAGCTGGAAGTTCCAATGAAACGTTAACTGTCCATTTCCCTCCAATAGGTACTGCCTGACATAGGTAATAAGAAATATAAGTTCCTGTAACATGAATTTAGGGAGCTAGGTCATAAATTAAAGAGCAGGGCTTTTGAGATTGTAATCTTTGGGTTACTTCCTGAACCACATGGTGGAGAGTAGATGGATTTGTCAAGTGAATGGATGGTATTGGTTTATTATTGTCACTTATACCGAGGTACAGTGGAAAAACTTGTCTTGCAAAGGGATGGTGTGGATATTTGGATCATTTGGTCCATTTCTGGGGAAGGTGAGATCTGTATATGTAGGATGGGTTATACCTGAACAAGAATGGGTCCAACCCCCTCGCAAGGTGGTTTACTTGTGCTCTTTGGGAGGGTTTAAACTAATTTAGCAGGAAAATGAAGCACATAGTTAGGTGTATAATTGGGCCTGGGGGAGGGTGGATAGAGGAAGGCACGGTCAAATATAAAAGGAAAAGTTATTCCAGTAGGCAGAGCAGGCATGGTCATGTAAAGGCATATGGGAGGATTTGGAAGACTTCATTGCATGGATCAGCACTTAGGAATGCAAAAAATGAATTAGATATCATAGATGATGCCATGGTTCTCATGCAAGATCCACTTTGGCAAATTTTCCAGCAGGGGCACTAAAAAGAAAAAGAAAGACGTGAACTGTGTGTCCCACTGCCCCAAAGACAGAGATGAAGGAGCTTCATTCAGGTTTACTGCTCTCTGTGTTTCTGTCCTACACCACATACTATATCATGCACAGATGAAAGAGGGGAGGCTGAATAGATTTGTGAAGCTCGTAGGATCCACTGTGACAGTGTACTTTAAGCCTGTTATATTCTCTTTCCAAAAAGACTCAAAAAAACCTCAAGTTTCTCTTTCAACTTTATTGTGGATATTTACAGAACAGCACAGATATTAAAAACAAACCAAATAATTTAGTTCAATTAACATACTTAATACATATATTAGTCCTTTCATGAATACATAGTTTAAAGGGTTTTTTTACAAATTTATGAGAATAATTATGTCCATTTCCTCCTAACCTCATTTTTCATTCAAAATAACTGCATTCAAATTTCATTTCATCAAAACTTATCACTCATCTCTCATCATTGAAGAAAAACAGTCCCAATGAAGGGTTGTCAGTCAGTTAAAATTCTAATATTCTAAAATGAAGCTAGCTTTGCTATGGTTTTCAATAGCAGCCCATAATAGAATTAGACAGCATGTCCAGCTCTGTTCAACTTTCAGTAGAATTAATCATTAAAAGAAAACATTTGCTGCAACCTAATGTACACCTGTACTTCTCTTAGTCTGATTCCTGGCCACAATTTCCTCCCAGCAAATCTTGTGGACTTTACTCATGCTCAGAGGACAGTTCCAAAGATATCAGCAACTACCAGAACTTGCCCATGCACCATGTACAGAGAGAAAATTGATCCAGTTCCTATTAAGCATCTGCACACATGTACCTTACAGTAAGAATCATAGCATGTAAGCCCATTTAATCTCCTCATTCCCTCACCTAGAGAGCTGCAGTTATAGCAGCCTAACATCTCTGACCTGTTTGAGGTTAGCTAACCCAGCTTCCTTCTCTTGATGGCTCACTATAAATTTTGGGCAGTGATATTTCCTGTCAAACCACCAGAAAAGCTTCTGTATTATTTACACATCTATAGGTTCAGTTAAGTTCTGTACAATGAAGCACAATGTCTGGGGGCAAGGGGTTTGAGATGTTGCTACCATGTCAATGCAGCCTGAAGTTCAGCTCTTCAATATGACTGCCATCTCTGGCCCACTGTACAGATCCATGGTGCCAGCTTGCTTCAGCAGCTCTTGTGACTGTTTCACTGCAGAACATCATGCCAAGTCAAATGCATATATCCACCTGACATCCACACAGATATAACTTGCCCAACCCAGGCCTACTAAAACTAATTTTATCAACCCAAATTCACCTCAGCTGAGATTTATTAGCTCAAACTGATGATTAAATTTAGGAGCCTGTATTCTATGGAGTTCAATGTTACATTGTACAAAATGTTCATCTGCAAAATCATTAGATGAACCAAGAAACAATCATTGGAACCCAGAGTGACCAACTATTAATTTTGAATGCAAAGTGCTTATCTCTGTTTACCTGTTACTGCAAGTACAAGAACACAGTGACAATAATTTCAGCAATAAATGATATTTGCAAAGGCTTTATGGTGGCAGCAGTATTTGTGTAACATCACTAAAGGCAACAAATATATACCCAGACCTTCTGCTCCTATTCCCTGAAGAATCATCATATTCAGCAGACAGCACAGACAGTAAGTTTTATCGTCACATGCCTCTCAACTACTGTACACATCATGACCATACTCTTATGGCTATACAATTCTTTTTAAATGTGGGCCAGCTTCAATCTCCATTTTTTGTTTCTGCTAGAACAACATAATTTGCAGCAGTACCTCAGCATGAGAAATGTGTGAAAAGTTGAATTGTTTACAATGATGCAACAGATTTAGAGAGGGTTCACAGTTTTTACCAGACATAGGGCAGAACATCAGTAAGGTTAACTAAAAAACAGACACATAAATTAAGAAGATGGGTAATAAAGTTGAAAGTAAATTAAAGGAGTCCCTGGTAAAAGGTGTGAGATGTATTTCAATTTCAAAACCATGAGGATTGAAGCCAAAGAAGAGTTTGGTGAAGAAAGTACAGGGAAAGTATGGGTTATAGTATTCCTAGTAAGGATAATGAAATAAATTCTGTAGAGGTTAAAGTCAGAGGAAATCACTTCTTGCTCACTATTTTTCCAGTCCTTATAAGGTATCTGAGACTTCTTTGCACATCATAAAAATAAATCATTGTTCTATCAGATGAGAATCTATTTATGGTATTTAATGCAACAATGTTAGATGTCTTAAAAACTCTTCCAGATATGGCAATAATATTGAAATGCTTGACAACATTTGGAACAAAAGAGAAATTTCAGAAAAATATCCATGTAACATAAAGGTGAACCGAAGCTTTTTGAAAGCTGCTTTATTACTGGATGCAGTATGAGAATTCAATTTCTTATTAGAGGTGATGATGAGGGTAATGATTTCTATATGTAAAGACAAACTAAGGAGGAAGCCTTGAAATGTAAGAGGCAGTAGCTGTTTATCAGACGTGGACAATTACCTTTCTAGAATTGAAAAAGACATAACCGCGCCTTCAGAAAAGTAGGGAGGAGATTAAGGTGCAATAATTCAGTTAGTACTCATTGAGAGGGAAATGAAAGTTTAAAACGTGTCTGATTTGGAAGAACAAATAAAAGCAAATAAAGAATTCTTCGATATATAATGGATGGTGATAAATGGTTTGAAGTAATTAAAGAGCAGAATGGGAGAGGAAGCAAATTCTTTTAACAAGTTGTAGTAATGATTTGGTGACCTTCAGAACTGATAAATGTGCTTTTGATGACATGAGCCACATGGAAGATTGTCATTGGTATTTTAACTTTATATATATTTAAATTACTACAAGAATAGCAGTGGTGTGTTGCTTTGGAACAACAATATACAACAGACAACATCTCAAATACAGGAAAGCATTTGTAGAGGGGTTCAAGTGGAGTTGAAACACCATCTCACAAAAATAAGCCTTCAGGACAGTAGCATTAACTGTCTCAAACACTTCAGAACAGCTGCAGCAGCATTGGGAGAGGCCTATGACAGGCTCGTGCCAGGTTGCCATTTGTAGTAAAAGCATAAGGGAGAAAAAATGTAACAAATACCTTAAAAACGATACTTTATTGTCTCTGTTGTGCATCAGGCAATGTCCATGAAAGGATTGCTTTTGCTTTTCTTGCGTTTGGTTTTGGCAGAGGGTGCACGGAGTTCCAGTGATTCCAAACGGAAAGGCCTTGGTGTGGGCATATCAGATGGCTGGGTTGGAGACACTATATTTAGATTGGAGACAGCATGGGAAGATGATCCATTGTTAAGAGATACATTATGCACAGACGTCTGATTGTGCACTGTTACAGGAAAGAACAGAACAATATGAAAAATTGCTTGTATAATTCAAGAGTTTTGTAAATATACTGATTTAAATAATCTTAGCTGCAAAATCTGTTTACAAAGGAGACCATATACATTGGGTAAATTTGACCAGATTAATTACAAGTGCAATATTCTTAGCTAAGTTCCAAAAGATTTACCCATCCCAATGTCAATCAATTAATATAAACCTGATCTCAAACTGAAAACAGTTTGTTTTAATATGATCATTTTCCTTTCAAAAAATTGCAAAAGTATTGCTATAAAATGAACAAAGATGATTTGGAGATTAAATCCAGTGGCCACATTGCTCATTTTTATGTGTTAGCAGGCAATTCGAAATTGCCTAACATTCAAACTTGTAAACCTGCCAGAAGGAATCACATTACAAAAGCCAGGAGTGGGTCAGTGACATTTTACTCTGGGGGTTTTCATTTCTTCCCAAGTCTTACAGCCTGCTGACAAATGAAGACATTGCCACAACTCAAAACAGATCAATTTTGCATCTGGAACTGATGTCTTTTTCTTTTAGCTACTGGGAGAAATTATGTCATTAATATAATTCTAGTATTTAAAATATGTAACTGTATGACTGTCTGGTGGTTGCTTTATCATCTGTAGAATAACACTCCCAATTTTGGTTCATCCCCAGAGATAAATGAGGACTTTTGATAGTCATCTGAGCTGAGCATGTTTTTATTGTGCTTGAACTGTTGCATTAGGGCAACTTTTAGTCTTCTAAGTCGTACATTGTCATAGTGGTTTGTACAAGTGAATAGCCTGGTTAGCCATTTCAGAAAGCAGCTAAGGATGAACCACTTTGCTCTGGGCCTGGATCAGACCAAAAGAACATGAGCAGGCAGTTACATTTATGATGACCATGATCCAGAAGTACCATAGTTATCACAATAAGCATTTAATTCCAGATTTGGTTAATTAACTGAATTTTGGCTTGCATTTGCCACAGTGAGATTTGAATTTTACGTTTCTTGGCCAATGGTGATTTCAGCATTTATTGTGTGTTCACTCAAATTCAGACCTAAACTGTAAATTGAGCCCAATTCAGGTAGGTCTTAATTACTGAGCTTTAAATGCTGATAAAAATTGAATAGCAATATTTTTGGAAACAACTTTTTCATTCACCCCAATCTGTTCCATATATAAAAAAAATGACAGGCTGTTGATAACAGCAGACCAGACAGGACACAGAGGACTACGAGATTTTAAAGGATATCGAGGGGAAGGGGGGGGGCAGGGAAGAGAAGGTGGAGGTTGTTAAGGAGAAGGTGCTGATGACAGTGATCACATGCTATAGCATACCTTGTGATTCCTGGCAATCATAAGAATTGGTCTTTATTTGCATAAATGCTCCTGGCATCTTGACCCAGTCAGTCAGATCATCTGACCAGCAGACTGACAGTTATGGGAGTAATTATCAGAACTTTAGGAAGGGGGCCAGGTTGATGGAATAGCTGGCTGATTGCTGAGCTGGCCACCTTCAGACCGCTCACTTCTAGACAAGGCTGGTTCATTATTGTATCACTGAGAAGTGGAATCACCTTTATGTCAGTGGATTGCTCTCACCATTCAGCAATCCAATGCTGCTGAGATTTTTCAGGGTAACAGGATGACTGAATAGCAAGGAGAATATTGTAGTGTCAGAGAGACAATGGGTCCTGCAACAATCAATAATAAAATCGATCTGTTTAATATCAAGAGGCAATAGAGGTGTGATCACATTGCTGGGACTACTCTATAGATCACCAACTAATGGAAAGTTTATAGAGGAGCAGGTTTAGAAGGAAATGCGGAAATATGCAAAAGTCATATTATTGTGATAATGGTGGTGTGTAGGGTGAGGCTGGTATCATTTGTTCAAATAGAGTCTGGGATGCAATAAGGGGCAAAGAGAGAGATGAGCTTCTGAAGAGTATTCTCTCAGTATGCTCCTGGGCCAACAAGGAAGATGGCACTGTTGAACTTGGTTCTGGGAAATGACTTTGATCAAATGGAGTATATGTGGAGAAATATTCAAGAAATAAATATCATAAAAGTTTGGAATAGTAGTGGAAAAGGAGATCAACCACTCCAAAGTGAATTGAAAAGGGCCAATCTCAATGGAATGACATAAACTGAAGTCAATGCTTGACAGACAAAAATGTATTTGAACAATGGGAAGCTTTAAAGTCTTTTGGCCTGTAGTCCAGGTACATTTGCTTGAGGGAGACGGGTTGGGAAATGGAAGAAATCTATAGAAGTTAGAAAAGGTTGAGAGTAAAATGGAGCAGGAGAAAGAGTTTATCACAGTTTGTTAACACAAGTGAGAATCAGGCAGATCACAGAGTCTGGAGAGAAAGTCAATAAGGAAGTAAAAGAGGCAAAAAGAGAGAATGAAAAAAAGACTGGCAGTACACATAAAAGTGAGTCAACAATTATTCTATAGGAATATGAACAGAAAAAGGGTTGTATCAGGATATTCAGGGTGATCACAGACTGGAAAATGAAATTTAATCATGGAATTCTCATGGCTCAGGTATTAAATATGTACTTTCCTTAAGTCTTAACAAGGAAGAAAATGATGCTGGAGTCTCAGCAAAGGGTGATGTATCTGAGATTTTGGATGGACTAAAAATGGAGAATGATGAAGCACCAGAAAGACTTGCTGCTCTTAAAGCAGATTAAGTCTCCTGGTCCAGGTGAGATGCGTCCTAGGTTGCCGAGCTGAGAAATTGCAGAAGCCCCAGCCATAATTTTCTATATAAAAGAGTAGCATCTGAGGATGGAAATGTTACACCTTGTTTCTGATAAACCTTAGTGGTGGGGAAATTCTAGAAATAGTAAACAGGGACAGAATCAACAGTCACATTGACAGTGTGGATTGATTAGAGAAAGGCAGCACTGCAAATCATGTCCAGTTAACAGCAGTGCTTTTTGATGAAGTAACAAAGAAGACTGATGAGTGAAATGCAGTTGGTGTATATATTTGACTTATAAAAGGCATTTGATAAAGCTTATTAAGACCACTGCTTTTAATGTATATTAATGAGTTGGATTTGGGGGTATAATTTCTAAACAACTTGGAGGCACAGGACTGTGAGGAGGACTATAATAAACTTCATGGAGATTTAGATTGGCTGGTGAAATGGGCAGGTAGGTGGCAGATGGAATTTAGTGCTGGGAAATGCTACATTTTTGTAGGAAAAATATGAAAATGCAACACAAATGAGTGGCCACAAGTGTAAAAGGGACACAGGAGAGATATATGTGTACAGTTTACTGAAAGTGGCAGGGCAGGTTGAGGAAGTGGTTACAAAACCATATGGGGTCCTGGGCTTTATAAGCAGAGGCACAGAGTACAAGAGCAAAGAATTTGTGACAACCCGTTATATAAAAAAAATTGATTTGACCACAACTGCAGTATTGTGTCCAATTTTGGGTGCCAGAGTTTGGAAAAAATGTGAGAGCTTTGGTGAAAATATATAAGAGATTTACCAAAATGATTACATGGATGACTGACTTGTATTTTGAATGACTGGGATCTCCTTGGCACAGGGAAGGCCTTCAGGAGATTTGATAGAGACATTTAAAATCATGATGAGTATAAGCAAAATAGACACTCAGAAACTATTCCCTTGGGTAGAGGGGATTAAGAAACAGGAAACAAAGAATGACAGCATTTGGCATGAGGAAAAGTTTTTATGTACTGAATGATTATGGTCTGTAGTGCACTGCCAGGGGTAATAAAGGAGGCAGATTCGATTGTAGTATTTAAAAGGAGGCAAGCTAGATATCTGAAAGGAAATAATTTGCAAGGCTGTGGGGATAGAGTGGGGGAGATGGACAAGCTGGATTAAGTTTACATTGACTCTATGGGTGGAATGGCTTCTTTCCATGTTGTAACCACTATATGATTCTGTAATCAGCTGTCTTTTATTTCTCTTTTACCACCATTCAGAGTAAGTTATTTCTCAAAAAAGTGACCTGGATTCAGTCCTGACCTCATGTGCTATCTGTGTGGAGTCTGCACGTTCTCTCTGTGACTGCATGGGTTTTCTTCAGGTGCTCCAGTTTCCACCAACATCCCAAAGATGTGCTGGTAGGTTAATTGACATGTAAGAGTTGGTTAAAAAAAATGTGGGAGGAATAGGGCCAATGGGAATGCACTGAGAGCTGACATACACTTCATGGGCTTGATCAGTGTCATTAGAAAATATGAGGAAAAATAATCAAAATATTTCAGATAGCTTGGTATTCCTCCACCAACCCTCGCACAAGCTGCTGGACCTTGCTCTGTCTAAATAGCTCCATATATTTGCAACTCCTGATTACTGCTAGAGTGCCTCCCTCAATGTTCCAAAAAGATCTTGCTAGTTTTCTGAATCCCAGTGTACTCACAAACCAAGACTAGAAACCCAGAGCTGTCGTGCTCCATGACTACCAACATGATTGCTAGATATCACAAGCATCCCCGACAGTAAATTCACCTGTGATCCTAAGGCCTACTCATTCCACTGTTCTCCGACCCCTCTTCCAAATTGTGAGACTCACCCAGAATACTGTTTGACTGCAAACTCAATCACTGCCAGACCATAGGTTTCTTTTCCATGCTGAGAGCTTACCAGAATGTTATTGGCAGAGCCACTCTAATAATTCTATTCCAATTCAGTTAGTAAGGCACTGGAAATTGCTTGGGAGAAGCGTCTATAAATCAGGATTTATATGCAGTAACCATTAATACAAATAAGAACCAGTCTTCAAACTGTTTTCAAATATAAACAATGAGTTTTAATCAGTCTTGAAAATAGTTCAGCTGCATAAACATCAGCACTGTCTGTGAATAGAGCAGACTATCAGCTCACAGCAAAGGCCACTTAAGAGATATGGTTTGGAAACCAGTATGACCATGAGATATTCTCATATGCATGGGCCAAACTTGCAGATGTTAGAGCTACATTACTTAGACTGCACCAAAGTGCAACATGATAGGAGATCTTGAGATATCTTACCCCATTTGTGACAAAGATCAAGGAAGGTTCCAGATTGGCTATTTTGCTACTTAATACTTGGTCATGCTGACAGCATTTAAGAAGTGTCCAGATGGCACTGAAAGCTCAGGACCAAGTGCTGGGATGTGGATTAAATATGGAAGGGTGTCCAATAGTTGGTGTGGATGAGTTGGGCTGAATGGCCTGTCTCCATGCTGTGCAAATCTATGGCTCCATGACTATATTCTCTCACCAGATCTCCCCTTGACTGTCTGCTTGTGCTGAGTAAGGACTTCCAAGATGTACACTTCCAGTCTCTGTGTGGATCATTAAAATTCACAACAGAAATAACACTTCTTTTTAAGTGTTATTTTTTAAGTGTTAAAAACACTTTTTTTAATCTTAGCAAACTAAGATTATTATGTAGTGACCAATCTGTTGTTATTGCCAACTAGGTCGAACAGATCTAATCACTTCCGCACAAGAAGAAAGTAAGCTGGTATACAGCTCAGAAAAATAAAGGGAATTTAAAAGAGTGTATGCAGCAAAATAGATCACCAAAATTATTACAAAGTAATATCAACACTTATCCTCTCTTACTGACATCTCTTTAGTCAGACTCTAATTACTAGTAACAGAGGGACAGGACATTGTATGAAAGTGATACTTTGCAAGTTACAATAAGTGAGGCAAGGTACTTGACATTTTCAATAACATTTTAAGGCCAAAATTCTCTGATTTTAAAAGGCACCCTCATCAATGCAGTCATGAGGAATATTAAAACAATCTTGCATTTGTGATCATTAAACCAGAAATAAAATCCTTCTGTTAAAGCAGTGAACTATCTCTTTTCCACAATTTTTAAAATCAGATCTGCACAGCTAATCCCCCACTTGAAACCTGATATTTCTACTTGTGTGGAATGATGTTCCTACTGGTATAATTGGTTTAACTGTCATGATACTTAACAGAGACTTCGTGCAGGATCCGTGTTCAAGATCTGACTGGCACGCTTTGACCTGAAGTAGTTGTTGGCAATATTTTCACTGTCGCTACGGTTGAGCATTTGTCTGTAACGATCTTCTTCCTATAAATCAATCAAAAATATTTTCTCACATTTGTTCCTTATCAGAACAGGAACAGTGAATTTTCTGTGGAAAATGTTATTACGGTAAGGAGGGAGATGATGAGGATATTGTAGAGAAGAAGGCTGAAGAGGAGAAAGAGGAAGAGTGACTGCAAAAAACCCCCCAGAAAATACAGGAAGAACTCAACCAGTCAAGCAGCATCAGTGGAAAGAGAAACTAGTTATTGTTTTGGTTCTGGGACCCTTCCTCAGAGCTGCAACCTAGACTTTGCCCTTATTGTTGGACAGTATCCAAGGAACTAAAGGGGCTCTCTGGGTTACAGAAGACCTGACTTACAGAAATCCATCTTTACGCATATTCTCCCATAAATTTTTTGAAGCATTTTTCAAGACAGGAAAGTTGGTTATAGATATGCAAACATCTTCAGGAGTTATGAAATAGGGGTAGCAAATTCAAAAGGCAACCAGTCTTCAAAAAAAATGTTTACATGTGACCCCCTCACAATAATCAAATACATGCATTGTCTTTCACAGAACACAACTGCCAGTTCACAACGGGAGGCCATTTAAGAGATTTGCTCTAGAAACTACCAAGGCAAATCTATTCTATTGACACTTGTAAAATACTTTATCAAACAATGTAACTTCCATTGATACTTTAAGGCCATGGAAACTAGCCAATGAATATGGGACATTCTAATTCTGTACCACTGTAACTACACAGGGGGGAGACAATAAATCAATGTTCATG
>JAUZTB010000072.1:8562368-8572637 GCA_034780895.1 Rhynchobatus australiae
CAACAATAGGCAACAGAAATTCTTGTATTCTATAGGACAAAACCAAATGAGGTAGATACTAGATATCTGAGACAAAAGCAGAAAATGGCAATCAGGAAAGGCACAAGAGTTAACCTTCCATCATCTACGTGATACACACTTACACGGAACAGGAACACCAGACCCCAGAGGAGGGTGAGATGGTTATCATAAGGGAATGCCACATATGTCTCCCCATAGCATTTTGTGGCAAAGGAAATTTATTGTTTGCAATATTTGTAAAATTTTGACATATTTCTGAAAAAATATCTGTCCTCACTTAGACTTTCTACACTGCCACCACACCATCTCACTCTCCTCCAAACACCTTACTTTAGACTTCCCTGCACTTCTGCAATTCCAGTACACTTGACACAGTGGTTGAGGCACTAACCATACATCTGTACTCTCTCAATATCTCTCTAGTCTATCCAATCAGTAGAAGGGTAACTTAAACCAGGAATGTCCAAATTTTGAGCTAACCTACTATCAGGCAGCATGTGTGATGCTAAAATTAACCCCAAACCTTCTGGAAGAGGATAGAAAAAAATTATCCAGCGCCTCCACTCTTAATTCCAAATAGAGTAATACATGGGATTAGCAATGTGATCTTGGGAGGTTCCAGTTTTGACTTGACCTTGTACATCTACCAGCGTTATCATGTTGGCATGATTATTTATTGTACCTACTTCTTCACATCTGGAACAGGTATCAATTGAAGCAAAAGGTCTGGACTCATTCTTCAAAGAAAGCTCTACTCAGGATGATGATGAAATCATGGCTGGTATGTCAGTGATTCTCTTCGATGTCCAGTTCCCTCCAGTTGTATTTTTCCAAGGATACAGTGATCTAATGGAAAAGCTCTGGTCAGTCACTGAAGAACCTACAAGTATAATAAAAGGATCCATTTTACTCATTGACTATCGACAGGTAATGAACTCAAACACAACCTTGATATTACAAAATATATTATTAACTCATGTAACAAACATTTTCATTAATCTGGTGCAGTCAATAGTAACAGTCAAATAGGATAATTGCCTTGCCACTTCCATTATAATTTTATGGATTTCAAGTGAATTAACTGAGAAAGAAAACAAAATAAGAGAATACTGGAAAGTGATTAGGTTAGTGAGTAAGCATAAGAGCACTGATAAGTTATTGTTTTGGGTGTGGGCATGTTTCAAAAACAGAAGCAATAGTTTGGAATGTTAACGTAATTTGAATCAGGAGATGCGCATATGGAGAGAGGAATCATAAACGTAATGATGTTACAGATTATCCGTCAAGTATCAGATGAAAATGTTAAAACCTTGAACACATAAAATGTGTACATCCTGTTTGCAAAGAACATAGAACAGTACAGCACAGGACAGGCCTTTCAACCCTAATTAAACCAATGACTCCTGATTAATCTAATCCCTCTTCCCCACACATTGACCTCCCTTCTCTGCATATTCATGTGCCTACCTAAGAGTTTCTTAGACGCTCATATGCTATCTGCCTCTACCATCACCCCGGCAGTGCATTCCAGGCCCTCACAAGTCTCTGTGTAAAGAAAAACTTGCCTCGCATATCTCCTTTGCACTTGCAGAGAGAAGGACAAGGATAACTATATTGATAACTGAGAGTAGACTGAGCTAATTCCCACCCAATCGGTCTACTGTCAGCCATCAACATTGTTGATACTGCTGTCACGTGCTGCTTACTCTCCTATAACCCATCTACCAGTGCTCATTTTGGGTTTTTGCCAGTACAGACCTTATCAAAGCCTTAATTCAAACATGGTGCAAAGTGCTGAATACCAGACTTGAGGTGAGAGTGACTTCCTTTGACATCAAGGTAGCATTTGACTGCGTGTAGCATCAAGAGAGTCCTGGTACCCTGAACCATAGTCATCAAGGGGAAAACACTTCAGTAGTCGAAATCATAACTTGCACAGAGAAGATGGTTGTGGTTGTGGGAGGTAAATCATCCCAGACTTAGGACATTGCTACAGGTATTGGTCAGGACATTATCTTAACCCAGTCAGCTTTACTGCTTCATTCATGATTTTTCTTCCTTCATAAGATCAGACGTGAATGTTCTCTGATGATTGCATGGTGTTCAGTTCTGTTTGGAACATCAGTAGATGAAGCAGTCTATTCCTGCATTCATCTAGATCTGGACTGCATACAAATTAGGAGCGGGAGTAGGCCATTCAGCATCTCAAGCTTTCTGTTCCATTTCATGAACTCATGGCTGATATGAAATTCATATTCATATTTATCCAGGGTAACCTTTCATCCTCTTACTTTTCAAGTGTTTATCTATTTCTGCCTTAAAATATTCAGACTCTGCTTCCACCATTTTTTGAGGAAGAGAGTTCCAAACACTTATGCCTCTCCAAGAGAAAATAAATCTCCCTATCTCTGTCTTTAGTAGTTGATACCTTTTTAAACAGTGAACCCCCAGTTTTAGATTCTTCCAAAGGAGCACATATCCTCTCCACATCCACTCTGACAGCCTTCAGAATCTTGTACCTTTCTAATTCTAAATTCCAGCAGATATAACCAGAAGTGGTGTGACAAGTAACAAAAGTGCAAGGCAATTACAATCTCCAGCGAAGGAGAGGCTAAGCACCAAGCATTGATGTTTAGTAGGAAATCCCCCCACTATCAATGTTCTGAAGGTGAACTTTGATCAGAAATTCAACTGGACCAGCCATATTAATAATTGGTTACAAGAGCAGATCAGTGGTTGCGTATCCTGTGCTCAGTGTCTCGTCTCATCTGATGTTCCCGGGTCTTTCCAGCCTCTCCAAAACAGGAGTGTGCTGGAATTCTCTCCACTTGCCTGGATGAATGCAGCTCCAGTGCCTTAAGAAGCTCAACACCATCTAAGCCAAAGCATCCCACTCGATTGACATCCTATCCGCCACCCCAGACATTCAGTCCTTCCCCCACCAGTGCACTGTGGCTGTGGTGTGTACCATCTACAAAGTGCATTGCAGCTGCTCATCCAGGCTACTCCAACAGCCTCTGCCAAACCCTTGATTTTTACCACCAAGCAGGACAAGGGCAGCAGACATATGCAACACCACCACTTGCAGGTCCCCCTCATCTGCACACCATCCTGCCTTAAAAATTCAACCATTCCTTCATTGTTACTAGTTCTAAAACCTGGGATACTCCATCAAACAGCACTGGGGGAATAATTTTACCAAAAGAACTGCAGACATTCAGGAAGCTGGCTGACCACTACCTGTTCAATGGCAATTATGAATGGTTAATAACTGCTGTTCCTCCCAGCGATTTACACATGCCAAGAAGTTTTTAAAAAAATAGCTGAAAAGTGCAAGACTTTATTAAAGTATGAGAGATTGAAAATATATGTGCAAGATGTGAAATTAAACACAGTTTGAAAATAAGACCAGTGTTCGCCATGTACCCTTTACATTTAGGTTTGGGATGTTTATGTGCATAATGGACATAACACATATTTCTATTGCACCTGGCACAGATCAAACACATTTTTTTCACGGTTTCAGAACATTCAATTTCCTCTTTCCTGCAGGCATTCATGTTGCAGTCTGGCCTTCTAGCACATGCTGAATTTGAAGGGGGGCTTGGAATTGATGTTTCAGGCAATATTGAGCTCAGTTTATGGAGTCAAAAATGTAAAACCAACATCAGAAGCAGGTATGGAAGTAAACATAATAAAAAAAGATCATTGAGTTTCTTCCTTTATTAATATTGCATTGACATAGCTTGCTAAATAATTCTTAAATGATAGTGGTACCTATCTTGATTCCCAACATACAATCAATCTGTGGTACCTCTAGATGAATGATTTTCACTATTTTTCAAGTGGGGGTCACTTTGGCAAAAAATTCTTGAGAGCCACATTAAGTACTAAATTAACACATTGTTTGCCAGCCCATAATAGCTCTCTGTCCCTCTCTCTCTCTCATACTTTCTCTTTTTACTTCACACTCTACCTCACTTTGCCTGTTTCTGTGCCTGCCCCTCTAATATATTTTGCCATTGTCTGTCTGTCTCTCCCTCCCTGTTCTCATCGTTGTTTATTTCCTCACTTCTTCCCCTCTCTTTTTCTGTTTCTCTGTTTTTCCACGCACCCACTCTTCACTGCCTCTGCATTTTGCCCAGACACGCAAATATTATCTTCCAAACCTCTCTACCCCAGTTAATTCTGCGCCTCTATTGCTCTCTCCCTACACCCCTCCATATTTATCAATTTTATTGTCTTTCTGTTTATCTCTCCCATCCCAATTTCAACCTGAAAATCTCTCCCTCTTTCTCAATGTCTTTCTCCTTTTCCATCATTGTCTCTCTCTCCTGGCTTTGATTTTCTCCCTGTCCCACATTTTGTCATTCTCTCACTTTCTCTGAGGTTCTACGTCCCTTCTATGCAACTGTCTATTTTTTCTTCTTTGAATCTTTTGTTTCTGATTTCACTTTCTATGTATCTATCCCTCTCTCATGCACACTTTTTCTTCATATCTCTTTCTGACATTAAACTTCATTTTCCAAGTTTTCGCCCGATCATTCGCTCTATTGATATCCCATTTAAGGTTCACAATATCCTCATCACAACATGTCATCGGCAAATAATTAGCAAACTTGAAATTTTTGCTTTCATTGTCCTGTAAGAGCTTTGAGCTGGTCAAAGGGTCATCCAGTCTACAGTGGCCCACAGACTGTATACCGTGCAGTCCTGGGTTAAACCATCTCTCAACATTGTATCATGAACAAGAAGAATCCAAAGGAACACATGAAATTATATCAATGCTTTCACTGTTGAACAACAAAAATAAATTGCTGAAATCATTCAAAACATTCTCTTTTCTCTTCTGCAGGGTCATTTGATTTGGGGTTATCACAACACAAATACTTCAACACTACTGCTCTCAGATCTTTGCCACTTATATGATGTAGCTGAGGGACACTGAAGGGAGGTCAGCAGAGGCGACACCTTCTGGAAAGGGAATCAGATCATGATGTACTGACTCAGCCTCACTGTGCAGTCAGGTGTGTTCAGCAATGCACAGCTCATGACAAGCCAAAATCTGATTAAAAGTGCAACTGCTATCCCCAAGTATTGTGGGGAATGCAATACCAGTGCTGAAATTTTCAAACAGACTCAAATGGAAATGAAATTCAAAAGTATTTGTTTATGCAAACACAATTTTTTTCTGTATCCCTGCTAAGTGACAATGTCACCAAAGTAACAAATCATTGCATAACTAATTCGGATGTGTTTAGTTCTGTCTTCAACAAGTGCTTGCAAGTGTGAGCATCGGGGAAATCCTCATTAACAACTTTTAGACTGCTGATAAGCTCAAACTTATCTCCAAATCATTTTTGTTACGCTAGTTGGACATTAAACATTCCTATAATCAGGCAAACAGGATGGAGATAGTACAAACAGAAGGTTGTATCAAATCGTCATAGGTGTCATTTTTGGATTATAAAGGGCAGGGTGAGGCAACTTTCAAGTGAGTCATAGGCAAAAACATCTAGTGTAGTCACTGTGCTGAGTTTTAACTAAAGCCATCGAGAATTAAGTGAGGAGTTATATTTGGAGTTAACGTGTAGCTTGTGGGGGACTGCAAACTGAATTGACCACTATACAAGAGCAAGACCAAGTGATGGAGGGGGCAAGAGAGATAGATAAAGAGATACAGGAGTTACAGTTAAAGCACTGTAAGTAATACAATTAGCTGTATACTATACAAGTATGAAAGTTTATAATATTTTAGATAATACCTTTGAAATTTTGTGTAGTGTGTGTCATACTCTGTTTGTTTTTAATATTATTCTGTTTGTTGAGTTTCGTTGGATTTTAATCAACTTTAAGAGTTTCAAGCTATGCTGCTCTATGAGCCTTAACTGGTTTTATTGAACCCAGGTGGGTTCAGGGTGAACTCAGAAAATAGCTGTAAGAGAAACTAACTACAGCCATCAGGAACAAGGACACAGTTGCATTCCCTGAACTACACCCTTAACTGATCACGTTCCACCTATAACTCAAACAAAACAAATGTGCCACCATCACTGCATAAGCTCCAATCCTGAATTGGGACGATGGGATCAGGGAAAGTTTTACTCCAACCACAATATCTTCCTTTCTGCCAACTCTCTGGATGACAAGATCATTCTCCTGAGTGCCCAAGGTGGACATGACCACAAAATCTAGATCAGGACTATCTTCAAGAATGGTGTGTGGGGAGGAAGGACAACACCAATGTGCTCTTGACAAAGTGTGCTAAACATAGCCTAAATGTGATGAACACATTCTGTCAAAAAGACCAGCCTGACACTCCATGGAGACATCTGAGATCATTGCTCAGGCACTTTTTGGATTACATGTCTGCTAGCAGCAGAAACTCCTGAGTGTCATGCTTCTTCCAAGGACTGTGTTTTGATCTGAAGACAGCCGGATGGACTACCAATTTAAAAAAATGCTCAGTGATGAACATCTGCCACTGAAACCCTAGAAAGCCACTTGGGGCCAATTAAACATTGCAACCCAAAAAGCTCCAGAAGAGTAGGAGAAATTTAAGGCCCAGTTATCCAGTACAGTTGAACAAGTTTTTAGGCATACTGGGAGCAACTTAACTCAGCTGTCCAAGATGCCTGTACCAGACTATTTTCACATGGCAACAGAACCAGGATTGGTTTGATGCTGATAGTACTCGGATTCATGATCTCCTTGAGCAGAAACAAGCAGCCTTCACCACCTGTCAAAGCTACCCACGAATCCAATGAAAGATGGCAGAATACCACCAGCTGAAAGCCCAAGTCCATGGACATTTGTGACATGAAAAACAAATACCAGGTACAGATGGTGCACGAGATTAATAACTGAGCATATCAGCATCACATGCAACTTTGTTCAGGCAAACAGGATACCCACTGCACAAAACCCCTCCTGATCACAGGATAACTCCCTGCTTCACAAGAAAGAAGATGCAGCAGTTTGAACTCCTCCTCAACCTTGCACCCACCATATACAGAGGAGACCCTTCCAGCCATCCTGCAACACCTTATGGAGGATTTCCTCGGTGATTCACTAACCAATGGAGAGCCGAAGTGGGCCTCCAAAATACGAAAACCACTACAACCGCAGACGTCTATCGTGCTGGCAGTTTCCAACTTACATTATTACCCTAGGTCACCACTGGTCAATGCTCAGAAGGTGGCCAAAAGAAATTTCAGCACACATCTACACTAATGACTCAAGGTGACAAGTTGCCAACTGCTCAGCATGATGCCCTATGGTCTATTAAGATGCATACCACTTTGAGACCTAACAAGTCAATACTAAAGGTAGAACAGTGGCAGCAGAAGGAACCAACCTGTGGTTCCACTCTCCTCAGCAAAGACATACCTCAACTACTGAAGTATGTGTGCCCATCCAGAATTGGGCTCCTAGCTGACCTCATGCTCAGTTCTGAGGGACAATTCCTGAACGAAGTTACACTTCAGGACTCTGTTAACTCAAATAATTGCAACTGTTGTGCAGTAATACAAAAAAAAGGAGGTAACTTTGGTACTCTTTAACAGATCTATTCATTCTCAACTTTTTACATTACTTCTCATATTTCATAAAGACAAAGGAGGCCATGTGGATCATCAACTCAGTGCTAGCACTCAGGACCATCCCATCATTCCCATTCTACTTATTTCCCTGAAACCTATTCTCTCACACATACCCACTAAGAACCCTGACTCTCCAAACCCTACCCCCCCCCAAACACCCAGCCACCTACAATGGGGGTAATTTACAGCAGCCAACTCACTTAATTAGCATGCCTTGAGGATATTGTACCACCCAGGGACACCCATGCAGACACAAGGCAAACATGCAAACTTCATACAGATGGCACCAGAAGACAGACACTAACCTTCGCTGGAGCTGTGAGACAGCTGCACAATCTGCAGCACCCACCATTGTGCTGCTTTCACATTAAAAGAGCCCAGGAATTATTTGAATTGAAGTTCAGTTCTTATATACAACAGCATTTCACACAAGTGGTATAGGATAACATTACTTGAACAACATTTTGCTAGGAAATATTCTCTGTTTAATCAGCCGGCTAGTAGCAAGTCAAAGTATCACCCTAGTGAACAAAATGCTGATGAATTTCTCCTCAAAACAGCTACATGCAAAACTAAAAGCTACCTGAAAACTTGGAATTGAAAGTCCAACCTTTTGTCATGTCTCTTAAGTTTAGAGCATATTCAAATTTGTTCAACTGTGCACGGTTAAGAGTTGAGTGTGGTGTACAGAAGGCAGAGAAGTTAAAAATGCTGAATTACTGACAGACATCTATTAGAGCTAATTATTTTCATAATTAAAACTGCTTTTTCCTCAGTTTCAGAACCTGTCAGTTTTTCACTGCTCCAATTCCTATTGAAAATGAAGTTATTTTAAAAAATGATTACGAATTTGCATCTCAAAATGGTAAAAATTAGCATCCAAAGTCTTATAAACTGGAAGTAAATCCTGAAAAAAAATAGTAAAATTAAATTAAAATATTTTAGTATGTTATACAGACTGGTGATATATAGACAGAAAACTGCAACTCTCAGTTCACTAATGGTATATACCATGGATGTCAAATGGGGAAAGCTGAAAAGGAGTCAAGAAAACAAGATCAAAATCCAGTTCCAACAAATAAAATTGTTTTTTGCTAATGCCAAGTCATAACTGAAATGAATTTACAACATCCCTAAACTGCTAACTAACATATGTAAAACAGGTCTTAAATGGCACACACAGTGGCTCAGTTTTGTTGTAATTGGAGGTTTATAGTGGTGCAGCATGAATGCTGGGCATGACAACATATAGGAAGGAACTGGGTTTTTTCACACTTCAGCCTCAATGTAATGACAGTTAAGGTGTGATCTTTAATATCTATCCTCAACAAAAATAGTCAGATTTAAAATTATCAAGTGACTGAACAACATTTAACTTCAGGAGGAAGAGTTCGAAATTGCCACCATATTCTGCATCCGTTCCACATTTTCATTCCCAAAAGCTATGGCCCTAATTTTTAACCATTTCTCCTCCCCTGCCTGACTGGTTTCTCACATTTTTCCCTCACAATGCTTGCAATTAGTCCCAAATAGCCAAAGTAATTCCAGAGAATACAACTTAAGATTTAAATTATATGAAATAAACAAGAGTCTGCATAATATACTCCATCCAGTGCCCAGAACCTCTCAGAATCTCTGTAGTCTGTCTTTCTCACTGAAGTCAATGATATGTCCTTGATGCCACAAGTTTCATCCTGAGGTGAAAAACTTTTATCAAATGCCTTCTGGATATCTATAGGATAACATCCACAGACATTCCACTCCCACTATTTCAGTATAGGTTGTACTGGACAAGTAAAATGCCCTGACTGGACACTGATCAACCATCATGCATTATCCCATCAAAGGCAAAATGTAGTCTGATTTACTAAGCATTCCAAACATTTTCTGGATTATCCTTTGATTCAAAGATAATTTAAAGAGATCCCCACACAAAAAAACCTCACTCCCTCCCTATTTCCACCAGCTCTACGAGGTGTTTCTCACACAGAAGAGAAGTGAGAAACAGTGCTTAACAACTTTGTAAAACAAACATATCCCAATTTTATTATTTGTTTTGGTCACCCATGCTTTGGCATAAAGGCAAAACTAAGCATGAATTTACAATTCAAAACCCTGCAGGCCTCCAATTTTCATTCCATTGTCCTTGCAATACAAGGCAACAGTCTTCCTAATTGCATGCTGTACCTGTCTATTTATTTCCTTGTATCTTGAGCTTGTATCTGTAGCAGCCAGAGTGATGTCAGGTATCCCATCAGGCTTTGGGAGGATACACTGCTCCCCAGGAAGAGATGTTGGAAGCCACAGAACAAAGGGCCACAGTGAAGGAAGTTCATGTAATTGACACCCAGACAGTATCAAATGAGAACATAGCTGAGACAGCTTTACAGCCCTGTTGACTATACCATTGTAAACATCCCACTGTGAACTATCCGGAAGACAGAACAAGCAGATAGGGGTGTTTTGAAACCTGACATCTTGTGGAAAAGTACTATTTGATCTCAAATAAATACTCTAGTAATTTAGGAAGCAAATGGTTAAAAATAATTGCACCAGCAGCAATTTGAAGTTAAGGAAACACATGCTCTTATGATAAGGATTGGAATTAAGGCTGTGTGAAGGCAAAAAAGAACCAAGCAATGATTGG
>JAUZTB010000072.1:8580765-8591444 GCA_034780895.1 Rhynchobatus australiae
TATAATTCAGATATAATGGAATCAAAAAAATCCTAGTACTATGAACTTGGAAAGCTACTGGGTCCATGTTTGTGTTGGCTTTTTAATTGTTTTCGAATTAGTCCCAAATCATTGCTCCAATTTTGGTGCTACAAAGCTTTCCTCCTTTAAGAATTAATTCAATTCCCCACCTGAAAGTTACTACTGAATCCATTTACCACCTTTGAGCAGTGCATTCCAGATCACAACTGTCAATTAACTTAAATCTGTATCATCTGGTTACTGCATTTTCTGTCATTGGAAACAGGCACTTCTTGTTTACTCTCAAATCCTTCATAATTCTGAACCTATTAAAAATTTTCCTTCAAATTTTTCAATTCACTGACATTGAGATTCTACTTTTATTCTTTTGATCTTGTCACTAGACAGAGTGCAACAATTTTTCAGAAAACAAGTGGGAGTAGTCCATTTAACCCCTTAAACCTCAAATCATTCAATACCATGGCTGTTTGGATCTTTAGTCTTAACTCCATTTTCTTTCCCAAACCCCATAAACTTTGATTCCCCAACAGAATTTTTATTTCTCAATGAAAAGTTTCATCATTGAGAATGAAATATTCCTTTACATGCCCGCCACTGTTTATCTAGCATTAACTGAAGATATCAATCTACCCCACTAAATCAAGAGAATTCTTTAAATGCTTAGAAGTGCTATATAAATGGAAATCCTTTTCTTCTATAGGTCTAATAGCTTAGTCAGAGAAATACAACATGATCACAGGCCCTTCATTCCAACACGTCCATGGTGACCATCAATCACCTATTTATTCCTACATTAATCCTTTCCTTCATATTCCCCACATGATAGAGTCAGAGTTGTACAGCACAGTAATGGGGCCTTCCAGCAGACTGTGATGCCTGTGTTAATCTCATTTGCCCACATTTAGGCCCATATCCCTTTATACTTTTCCTATCCAAGTACCTGCCTAAATGCATTTTAAACATTGTGAATGTATCTGCTACTACTACTTCCTCTAGCAACTTGTTCCATATAACCAGCACTCTCTGTATGAAAATCTTGCCCCCAGACATCCTTTAAATTTCTCCTCCTCTCACCTTAAACCTATGCACACTAGTTTTCAACATTCCCACCCAAAGTAAAAGACACTAAGACATTTTATAATCCTCTAAGAGGTCATCTCTCAGCCTCTTTCATTCCAGTGTGAATAAGCCCAGCCTATCCAAACTTTACTAATGAATAAAGCCCTCCATTCCTGACAATTGTCCTGGTGAGTCTCTTCTGCACTTTGAATGCTATAGCCTATTAACTCCTCTCAGAGTTTACATCTCACTGACACACTCATCTGTCATTTCCCTTAACTCCAGTGAGTTTGGCTCAACCCACTCACTTCCTCTTCACAGGCAGCCCTGAAAATCCTGTAAATCAGACTTCTACTGCCTTGAAGTCCATCATTCCCTTAAATATGGTGACTACACAGCACACACAATACTCCAGGAGCAGACTCACTAAAGCCCTGCATAATCCCTGTACGAGTTCCTGTACTGCATTTCCTTTGCAAGAATGGTCAATATGCTGCAACTTTCCAATTGCTTTCAGTACCTGGATGTCAACTGAGGATTTTGGGTAACAACATACCTTAATCTATCTATACAACAACTTTCTAAACATTTAAAAAATGTTATTCTTCTGTCAAAAGTGAATTCCTTGAAATTCCCACATTACACTCCACCTAACTTCTTGACCATTCTCTTACATCTACAGCTTTTGCATCCTTTTCACAGGTCAATTTTACATCCAACCATGACAGCAGCTTAGAGAATACAGTTCTCTGCCCTTGGACCATGCCATTTCTTCCAGCGTGGTTCTAGGTTCAATTTTTCATCTAGAGGCTCATTCCCAATCAATATGCAGGGTGAATGCAGTGCAGGACAATGTGCGAGCACATGACAGGTTCTATCCTGAATACGTTTCTTTAGAGCTAGTAAGGCCCAGGTTCATAAGCTGTCAAAGCTGTTGATGGTTTGTGCTAAATTAATGTTAAAAAAAAAATCAGAATTATTTTGGCAAAGAAACTGGCAATTCTAAACCCAAAATGAAAATCACTTCTATTGATAATCTGAGACTTTTGCCAGAAAATTCTCCACAGTAAACCAGATTCATAAATCACAACCAGTCTGGGCCACATGACCATATCTCACCATGAATCCTTTCAGAAGCAGCGACATTGGGAACAAAATTATACAAGGCCAAGGAGGGGGAAAAAGTATGAATCACAGAATGACACAAATTATTTTGATTTTAAAATTAGGACTGTCAATGGTCAAACTAAAATGAAAATGAGAATAATGAGGTGATTTAAGGCATACCATGAGGGAAATTTTTTTCCAAGCATCCAAGTTGGATTCACAATTTCCCAATCAACAACTTATAGTTTTGGCCCAGTAAATGCATATAATCCTGACAACATATGCAAAGCCTCGAAATATTCATGTTTAAAATTAAACATCAGCTTGAATGTTACTCTGCTAAAACAATATTCCCTGTGTTGTTAAAGATAGATTTTTAGATCAATTTGCTATCTTGGCATGAGAAATCCCAAGCAAAGCTTACTTAACAAACTATTTCATTGTAAAAGGATTGTGGCAATCCCTCTCAGTGGTGTTAATGAGTTTAAGATAACTAAACCAGTGTAAATGATTTTGACTGTTCAATCTCGAAGAAGTTACAAAAATGTTTTTGAAAGCAGATTGAACTTTGTGCAATAGGGCACATGAGAAAAATGGATCACTGTTGATAAGGTTTGTGGCAACAGCTACTTCACTGTAACAGGTAACCTGGTAGTTGGGTGGCAACCGACAGAGCAGAGATTACTGATAGATTGATATCAATGAGAGCATTTTGATCTAGGAACTTGGGAATTATACAGTGCATGTCCAGACAGCAACAGTAAGGACCAAAGCATTCTATCACATCCTGCCCCCCAGGTCATATAATCAAAGCAAGACACAGCCAAAAAAAACACAAGACCCTTAGGCCTACTGAGTTTGCATCAAAATTATTATACAGTTCCTATGACTCAATTTATTCTCCCCACATTTTATGGAGAGTTAATGTGATTCTACAATTTTACACATGCACTAATTTACAGTAGCCAGTTAACTACCAACCTGCACATTTTGGGGATCTGGGCAGAAACCATGAGATGCAGATGAGATCTGACATGATCCTGCCCAATCTTTCAATTATTTTTTGCCATGACTAGAAATGTTACAAATATAGATCTTCATGCAAGTTGAGAGGCAGGGAAAAGTAAAACAGAAAAGGCAGATATGTAAAAGGGTGGAATTTAAGAGTGATTAAATGACAAAACCATCCATAATTTGCCTGTTCTAGATTTCCTAGCATAGACTAAAGTACATCCTATCAGCTGAACAATACATTCATAAGAAATGCTCTCCTGATTAAGTTAAATCGGATTCATTCAATAATGCAGTTTTTAACTTTGTGCATTTTACAGCTTTTTGGGGTTCAACATGACAAATCAATTGACATTGTTTAATGTTTCTTTACATCTGAACCTATTAACACCAATGGAGGTTTAGGTCAAAGTGAGCTGGAAGAATGGTAAATGAGAGAACTGAAGAATTGTCCAGCCAAGTTCTTATCTTATACTTAAATAAATAACACCAAATGAGACCCAAGTGTTGAAATACCAATCAAGCCAGTGCAAAGACAAAGTAATATCTTGAATAAGTAAGAATGAAGCTGTAAATCATCAGGTTCTTCCACTGCCAATTAATACTATGAATCATAATCAGTATAGGACAGAACCTCAACCAGGCCTTGTATAGTTTTTGTTTAAATGCCCTAATCAATGGTGTTTAAAAAGACTGAAGATCTGGAGATTCATCTCATCTTCTAATTTAAGCTTGTTGTGGACACGTTACATTTAATATCCAGACAACACAACAAGCCACTGTGAAGCTATTAGAATGTAGTTATAAACTACCAGTAATCACATACATGTCTGCAGATAATGCATAAAGCCCCTAATCCTGTTGGCAGTTCTATATACCATGCACAGCTCTTTTATCACCATTACATTTACTCTCATGCAACCAGAATTTTTGCTACTTGAGGAAGACACTTGTCACCCATAACAATGAAAACAAAAGACATCCTAGCTGTGACAGAAGCCAAACCTCTTTTCTTAAAAACCAAAACTGATGCATCCTTATAACTTCAGTCTATTCCCTACGTTCCTCCCAACTTGCATACAACTTTCTATCAATCTTCTCCCTTCTTGCCTGAAACATCATCTTCAAACTCCTCTTTAAATTCTGTCCTTAGCCAACTTTCACCATTTGCAACAAAGCAACCTCTGACAATCTCATCTTCATTTCTTCTTCTAGGCCTCCGCATTTATTGTCTTTGGAAAACAACTCCCAAAGCAGGTTATTGTTACACCAGTGGGACAGGTTAATTGATTTAATTACCTTGACTTTTCTTGTGCTCTGCTCTATAGGATCCTTCATCTACATTTATCAGTTCTGTTTATGCTCTTTAAACAAGGAAACAATGTATAGTTCAGAGAAATCTAAAGAGAAAAATCAATAAGAAATGTTAATGGTGATGTAGGAGGAATAGATGTAGGAGTAGAGAAATAAAATTATATACATCTCTACAGATATCCAGACAGTGAATCAGTTGTGTTGAACAAGAAGCTACTTTTCAAATACTTTAAGATCAAATATGCTGGTTTCCCACTTTGTGGAATAGCTTCTAGTCTAAGAACACAATTCTAATTCCTTTACTTTTCTGCACCATGCCACTCTGACATTTGCCTTGAACAGTTTCAATGAAATTCCACGCAATAATGATTTCAACATCTTCAGATAATAATTCTGCTAAAATACATTTAACCATTACAGATCCTCTCCAGGTTACAATCATCTGACTTATGTAGACCCCAAACGTATGAAATAAGCCTTGAGATCAGTGGAATAGATTTGCCACGTGCTGTGGGGTTGCAGGCATCTTCTGCTGCATGAGAACTCAGTTTGTGGCCCCACTTCCAATTGTGAACTATCTGGATTACAAATAGTTCACAGGAATGCAACCCTGCTGTAACCTGGGGAGGACCTGTGCTATACATTAAATGTACACTTTTGACAATCTCAACCTTTAAAATAAAGGTTCTACTCTTTGTGCTGCACTACATTCTACACTGGTTGTAAATAATAAAACAATGCAAAATAAAGGTTTGACAAAAGCCCAATGTACACTTGAAATCAATTTCAACAAGTGAACAAACATGAGTATTCTAAATTGCTCTCAGCTTTTCAATGCAGTTCAGTGACTCCATTCAAATGAATAGGGTCGCCCTCCATATGCCAGGTCACCTTCCCACTCTTTGACCCTTCTCTGCTTTCACAGTTTCTGTACTGTAAGGCCCACACAAGCTTCAGGAACAACTTACCTTCTGTCTTAGCACATTGCAAACTTCTGGATTCAGAGAATTCTCCCTTTTAGGTAACTCACTCTTTGTCTGTATCAGAACTGTCAATCATCATTTTGGTTTGTTTTTTTCTTATTCTATCAGTATATACCATTGATGTTAACATCAGAGAGGATACAAGTATTTATGGAGCAATCCTGCCACTTTATAGCAATGATCTTCCGGAGGTGGCACTTATAAAAACATTTCACAATCAACATGCAGTTCCTGTAGATAACACAAGCTTTACTGCCTCAGAGAAAAGACAGGATTACCACCCCCTTCAAGTCCTAACACGAGCACTGAAAATGGCAGTGAAGAATGAAAACTTCCCAGGATCCGATGACTTCCATCCTGAGATTTTTTAAAGAAAGTAACTATGAATTTGGTAATTGCCGTAACCATTTTACAAAGTTTTCTTCATTCAGGAAGCAATCTTTCAGAATGGAAAACTGTATGTCACTCAGCTCTTCAAGGTACCCAGGGACTAAGATCAGTTAGGCCAACATTTGCTGTTGGTAAAATGCTAGAGCCTATAATTAAAGGGCAGAGCAACTAAACACATTGAAAATTTTCAGCTGATCAGAATGCTAATAGTTTTGTAAGAGGCAGGACATCCATGACAATGTTGATTGAACTTTTAAATTAATGTTGATGGATGACATGTACAGGAAAATGTGTGCAGATGGGATTAGTTAGATTGGCATCTTGGTTAATGCAGACATGGTGGGCCAAAGGACCTGTCCCGGTGTTGTACTGTTCCATGTTCTAAGGATTTCCAAAAGGCAGTTGATGAAGTCCATGACAGACTATTAGTTACAGTTGAAGTTTATACAATTAAAAGCAAATTATTGACTAGGTTTGGAAATTAGCTAAGTAACAAGAGACGAAGGAGGTATTGATAATGGTAAAATGTGATTAGTATTGGGGCCTCAACTATCCACAGTAAGTAACAATTTAGATAATGAGAAAGCCAGATATTCTAGCTTGTCAATTACACAAAGATGGGCAACTCTGGAGAAATACAGCATTGGATTCAGTGCATGGGACAATGGATGTCAATGTAAGCAAATTTGAGGCAAGCCATGAACCAAAAATGGATAGAACAGAGTACCATTCTAAATGGTGTGAAGCTACAAGCATTGGGGATGCAAAGAGAGTTAAGGGTTTAAGTTCATGGACCACAAAAGCAAGTTACAAAAGAAAAATCAAAAAGGCTAATGAAACATTTACTTTAGTATCTAGAGCACTGGAGTACAACTTCATAGAAGTTATCCAATATCTATACAAAGTCCTGTAGGGCCACACAGAAAGAATTGTGGGCAATAATGGACAACACACCTTGGAAGAAGTACAATTTGCTGGAACTCCAGAGACAAAATTACCAAGAGAAATTATACATACAAGGATAGTGTTTCATTGAATTTAGAAGGAGATAATATGACAAATTAAGGAGAACTGATCAGGAGAGTCAATAAGAAACAATTTCCCTTCATTCAGAAGTGAAAGACTAGGGACCATAGAATAATAATTAAGGCAAGAGTTTCAGAACATTTCTGTATTGGAATTCTGTGCTGCAAACAACAACTGAAGTAACATCAACTGTTAATTTCAATCTGATTTTAATATTTTTTGTAAATTAAAGATATTAATGGATATGGGGAAATGCCGGAATAAGGAGTTAGTTCAGATATCAACCATGATTTCACCAATTATGGAACAGGCTCAAAGAGCTAAACACCCAATTCCTGTTCCCATAATCAAAATATATTCCTAAACAAACATCAAAAGTACAGCCAATATTTTATAATTAACACTTTGTAGTTAAACGCCTCAAAGCAACTCCCTCAATCCAAGCAATGGCATTTGCTAGATTCCATGATCATCCAAATAGGATCCAAGCAGCCACTGTCTAATCTAGTTTTCACCTCCTTTAATTTAGTTCCCAAGCAGCAACAGCCACTGGAAAATCATCGAAAGTCTTAAAGATTCTGCAAAAAGAGCTCATTTAATGCCACACTGACAAACCTCACAACAGGAGCTGCAAAGTATCTATGGTGTCAGCTCTGTCCTCAGCTCCACGACTAACACTGCCCATGAAGAGATTCTTGGTTTCTCTATCAGATGAGGACAACCAGGGGTTTAATCATAACTACCATGCATGCTTGGACTGGAAACACCACCACAAGAACACAAGAAACAGTAGTAGGCCATTCAACATCTCCAGACTGTATCACTATCCAATGAGATCATAAATGATCCTTTACCTCACTTGTCTGCACAAACATCCTATCCTTTGATTCCCTTAACATTCCATCAATCTCCGTCTTAAACTCATGATGAAGCCTCCATGGCCATTTTGGATAGAGATTCCAAAGATTCACTATCCTCCAGGTAAAATTTCTTCTCATATTTGGTTGCCAGAACTCTAATTTTGAAACTGTGATAAATGGATCTACACACCCCAGCCAAAGGAAATGTCAACTCTGGATTTACTTTGTCCAGCTCAGTAAGAACTTTGTACATTTTAAAAGCTCATCATGTCTCAAAGGGAAGAAAATAAAAACAGGTCTATAGGCACCTGAAAGTCAAGATTCAAAAAAAATCTTTGCACCCAAAGATCAGATGGTCAGCGAAAGAGAGAGATTTCCAACACCACTGATACCCATGACATACATGGATTCTTCAGCATTGTTGAGAATAGCATTGGTCCAAACAAAAAGGTTCTTACCTGCTGAGAGCCAAGAACAAAGGAGAGCTTGTCAAGGACAGAGGCTGCCAGTGCGCACTGGAAAAAGCACTTGGTTGAAAAGATCAGTCTTTGACATGTCTCCTTGATTCCATGCTACAGCACACCAACTGCTGCAATGTAAACGCTACTCCAGCTTGGCGAAAGGCCATCCAACTGCAGGAAAAAAATAGGCCCTCTGGAGCAAACAAAATCCCTGCCCGAGTGCTAAAACATGACACAAAAGCACTTCAAATGGGAATTCATAACCTCATGCCCTTTATCTGAGGGTAACACACCTGGGTATTTCAGAGGCACTCCCTTTATAACTAGTGTCAAGAACCAAGATGTCCAACTAATATCAGACAGATCTACCCCCTGCTGTCTGCCACAAGGAAAGTCATCAAAAATATTCAACTGCCCCTTCCATCTTGCCATGGAGCTACTTCCAGAGGCAAATATCACATCCATTAAGAGGTGCAATGGGCATAATCTTCAGCGGTCAAGAAATTCGTGAATTTAGGGATCACCATCAACCACTATGCATGGTCTTTCCAACTTTATTCCCCACCAACTTTCAACTCCATCAACCTGAAAGGACTGAAGAATCCTTCTCAAATTTAACTGTTCTCAAAAGGCTGTTACTATTTTACTTCTGTTACACTATGAAATACAAGTTATGATCTTCATCAACAGATCCAGAGTCCCAATCCCAATACAGACTAAGCTTAAAGAAGGCTATATCGTCTCACCAACCCTCTCCTCAATCCTCATTGCCACAATATATTGCTGACAAAATACACCACCAATTCCAGTCCACCAGGAGAGCCTTCAGTTCACTGAGGAAGAGTGTGCTCAAAGACCATGTCCTCAAACCAGAAATTTCAGAGACTCAGACAACCCACAGGAAACACCACAATACCCTGGAGAAATATGACCAACACATTCTCTACAAAATCCTAAAATCCATTGTTCGTATAGCCAAACTAATATCAGCATTCTCGCCCAGGCCAACATCAAGGTTCTGATCACGCTCAACTAAATAGGGACAGGTGGACCAGCCACATCATCTGCATGTCTGATATTACACTCCCTAAACAAGCAGGCTACAATCAATTCCATCATGGCAATAGATCTACAGGACCCAGAAAGTGCTATGGGAACATTCATAAGTTTCCCTAAAAATTTTTAAACACATTTTCCAACTGATGGGAATCCTTGGTCCACAAGCACTCAAATTGGAGGAGATGCATCCAGAAGCTACTGAGTACCAGACACTCAATGACATTGTAGAGGCCAAACTCAAACAGCACAAGGAGCATACTGTGCCCCACCAATGAACCCCTCCACCTGCCCCATCAAGCACCTCAGCTTTGAGGAAGGGTCACTAACCGGTTTCTCCCAAGATACTTCTCTAGCTGAGTTTTGCAGTATTTGGTTTTATACTACATTACACACCTGTGACAGTCTGTAGATCTCAGTGGACTCCAATTCTGAATCTAGAGAAACGGAGTGGAAGCAAGTCATCTCCAACTTGCAGGAATAATCCAAGAAATTGAAAGGTGGGAATTGATAGAGATACAAAAAATTCATGAGGGCTGGCAACATACAAAACAAAGAACTGGTAATACACAATCCACGTCAGACATCAAAATCTTTGCCTAATTCAGACTAAAGGATCCAACAATGAAACTTCATATGATTAGTCACACCCAAGTAGGAGCCAGGGACACATACTCATCAGTATCTCCGATGCAATTCAAACATGTTGGTTCTAAAGGAATTCCAATACAAATTAACATCTTCATTATTCCAATCTGACAAGTCACTAGCTTTTCTCCTAGTTGGTAGTTCATTTTTGAGCACACAAGGGGGAATGTTAAATTTAACATCAACATGCCTCCAGTTTAATAATCCATCTTTACTGCTGTAATACAAGTCAGATGGAACATTCATCTTTCACTATGCACTACTGGTTTTTGTAATGAGCAAAAAAAATTAGACTACAGTCTTTATACTGAAACTATAGATCAAGTTTACAATACCGAAATATACAGACAATTAAATTAAATCAGCAGATAAATCCGTAGTCCAATATTTGTAGCAGCATATGGTCAGTTTACAATTCAATTACTAATTTCGTTAATAGGAACAAGCATAGTTCAGGTGCTTCAAACACAAATATGGATTGAAGAGTACAACACAACGTCGTCAAGCTCGAAATAATCTCTCAGCAACTTAACTGTGACGTGTGCAGATAAACAGATGACACAGAAGCCACCTCAGTCACTGACTGCCCACTTTAAGTCAAGTCAAATTAAGGCATGGAAGAAGCTAAGTTCTTCAGCAAATGTTTTTCAGCTCCATGGGTAGTCACTTGAACAAATGAAAGCTGATCAATTTCTAAAAGACACACGATTCCTAATAAACTCAACTAATTCTTTTGGTGGGGT
>JAUZTB010000072.1:8897982-8910977 GCA_034780895.1 Rhynchobatus australiae
AAAGGTTTGAACTGTTTTATTATTGTATATAGTTTCTTTTATTATGAATAAAGTTTATTTTGTTAAAAAAAATCTGTCAGGAACCAGAGCCACCACCCTGGAGCACAGTCGGAGGATGAGCCTTCTACACATGGGTGATCACCAATGTCTTACGGAGGCTGAGGGGATCGGGCCAGGTGGTAGCAGGTATTAGCCACCATCTAGAGAAAGACCAGTTGTCTGCTGAATCTGGTGACCACAATTTAGCAGTGGCTGTTGGAGTGGGCACAGTCCTCCTCTGCTTTGCCTGTACATCATTCCAGGGTTCTCCTGGAGACGTGTGCAGTATCTCACTGTTGTGCCAGACACATGCACAAAGCAGCCTGCGTCTGGGGGCAGTCAGTGTAAGTGGGTGCTCAGGACTGCAGCTTTCGTCTGTTCCACACAAGGCATGGAGAATCTTGACTCCAATCACAGGGCAAAGCAGGGGGTAGGTGGGGTCCCGTCAGCGTTGCAGAAGCAACTGAGACATGGGCTGGAAATGGTCCTTGGACCATAGCTTACAATGTGGCATAAAAGACCGACTATGTTTGAACTTCCCTTGACTACAGTGGGCAGCTGAGAGTATATTTCACATTCAGCACAAACAGCCATAGACATATTTTGTGATCTCATGTAAATATGAGCAAAGATTCCTTCAGCATTGACTTGCTCGCGAAATATGTAAACGTGTGAAATATGTACAAAGGTAGCTGGTACCTTTGGAATTTTGGCCAGAGCATTTAAGTGATCAGCACACCTTAACACTAAGATTCTCTGATCAAAAAATGGAATCATTCGATGCTGATTTTCTTGCAATTGAAAATCCTTCATCTTGGAGTGAATGCGATTTCTGCTTCAGATGAAACTATTCCTGGTCAATACAACTTTTGGAGAATGTGAGGAAACTTTGACCAACTCTTACGCTAAAATTCCCACTCCTGGAACAACTAGGACTTCTCAATGTAAAGCTGGACTGGTATCCCTTTTAACTGAGACATTCTAGCCCCCATTTTGACTATGGGGGTCATTTTGACTATCTGAGTCCTACATATGGCACTGAACAAGGTAGCCTGAAATCAAAGCGGAAAACCTCACCTTTGGAGATGAACAACCTTTTAGAATTTATATTTCGATTTACTCTAAAATACTCAACAGCATTTCCAACTTTCTTGTCTCCATTACTATGTGTATCACGCCACGACCGTGTGACCGATGTGTGTATCACCCCACGACTGGGCCCTCGACTGTGTGATGCCATACATCAGTCCAGACTGTGTGGCCTCCGTACATCACCCATGACTCTGTGAACCTGTGTATCTCCCTGGTAGTGTGTATCACCCCTGACTTTGTGAACATCCCTACATCGCCCCCAGGACCATGTGACTCCCACACATCAGTTAACAGGGGACCAAAGATTCTGAGCTCGTCCACCTAGTGCTATGTGAAAAGCCAGGAGATGGCAGTATTTGCTCTGGTAACAAAGTAAGACCAGCTCTGTACTGGCAGGTACTGTGGAAACAAACCTCAGCAGCATTAGCTGCTAACCTTGCATTACTTGAAATATTCTGTCCCGTCAAAGCTGTAGTAACCATGAACCTTGTTTCATGTCTTTATTTTGAAATACTTTAGTCTTCATCTCTCTGCATGGCCTGTCCTTCCCCTTCACTGGAACCTCGTCCATCCATCCTTAAGGTATCCTGTGTTCCTGTCATCCAGTGCGGTTTAATTGTCCCACAGATGGTGGCTGGGCTTTCAGGTATATTGGGCCCAAATTCTGGAAATCTCACTCTGCCCTTTCACTCCCTCCACCTCTTATCTCCTTGTTTTTTAAGGTATTCCTTAAAACCTAACTCTTTGACTTAGCTATTGGTTATCAGATCTAATACCGCCTTGTGACAAAAAGTCAAACTTTGCTTGTGAATGCCGAGGCTCAATGTTAACACAAGATTTGGTTTTGATACAGAAACCGACAGAATCATAAGAAGTTGAGTCACTTGACTCGTCAAGTTGGGCTGCCCTTCATTTAGATCATGGCTTATCAGTGCCTTTACTTACTTTGGCTCCAAATTCTATTATCGTCTTCATCGTGGCTATCCTTTGAGGTCGAGGATGATGGTCTTCGTTCTGTTAATCTATTTATGGGCTCTCAAGTGGCTTCTGAGTCCAATCTTGGCTCTGAAGTAGCCCACAGTGTGAAAGTGCCTGTGTATGTATTTGTTTAATGTGTCCTTGATTTTGCACTACAAAAAGCGCACGATATTTAACAAATCAACCAACTGATTCCAATGGCATGGAAATCAGGACGATTGGAGCTGATCTATTATACCTTTACTCAAAAGGAATTGGTCTTGAAAGCTCCAATTGACATCCAGAATCCACAGCCATTGGGTCTGACATCCAATTAATGCCTTGTCGTTGATGCCAATTGCGGCTGCTTAATATTCTCTGCAAAACATCCTTCACTCACCTCTTCAAATTATTGGGGCCGCAAATGCATCCTTTGTAATTGGTGGATTGGGTTCTGTGAATGGTCATTTGATGGGTTCAAACATGACAGATTTTATTTCCCCTTCTGGCTCCTTTCTGTTTTGTTTCTCATTTGTGGGAAGTTGCTAGGAGCAGGGGTGGGGAGTGTTCATTCCAGTTACTCTGCCTGTCATTGTCAAGTTTGATGATGACCCCAGTTGGAGCTCCCAACTTCAAACATTGCACTCTGGCCTGTTGTCACTGGGTGGGAGGGAGCGCTGAGTTTTGGGAAAAAACATCTGTGTTGTCCTGCTCGTTGTCCCTGGTCTGTCTCAGTCAGTACTTTTGTTAGAGGTTGAAATGATGGGAATTAATGCTGACTTCCTCATGAATGCAACCTCCTCCAACCATATCTACCCATAAATCCATCCTGCTCTACCTGCAATCCGAATGGAAACACCATATCAGTGCAACCAATCTTGGTGCAAAAACCAAAGAGAACAAAACTAAGGCTATGATGGAAGGTGAAACACCTGAAACATTGATTTTGTTTCTCTCACCACAGATGCTGTCTGACCTGCTGAGTGTTTCCAGATGTAACATGAAGCAGGAACACTCTATGATTCTATAACTTTCTCAGGGTTTGCAGCAAATCCACGGAGAACCAGACAGTCTGGCTGCAAACAAGCTGCCCTGGTTCATCTTTCTAAGCACAACATGCACTTTACATTTCATCCCACTGGAATGACTGGAGACAACACAACATCCAGTGAGACGGTTAATTACTGCCTCCAATGTTGTGAGACATTTTTGAGCTTGATTACAAAAGAACATTTTGGTTAAGGGAAGCACAACTTTTCCTATGTCTACAAACTTCATGACTAATGGTTTGCTCACAATCTTTAACAAAACAAATTAAGATCCACATTTTTCTCTGGCATTAAGTAATTTGCTGGTGTAATGTGCTGCAATATATAATCGGTTTATGTTTTTCTTCAACTAAAATGAAAACAGAAAATGGCTAAAGGGATTGAGGTTACTGGTATTGCATTTTGGCGAGTTCTTCATGAACAACATATGAAGTGGGGCTCTCTAAGTTGCCTCCCTCTCCTTTACCCCTGCATCCTCTTCTTGCTCCTCAACCATTCATTGTGTAACCGTTCCCAGAGCCTGTGACCTCTAATGCAGCACACAGCAGACCATCACAAAACTTAGACCCTCTCTGATGATACCATATGCTTCTCTGGAGTGGCTCAGGCACTTTCAGCTGATCAAGTAGCATCTGTGGAGAGAGAAACACAGCTAACTTTTCAGGTTAATACCCTATCACCAGAGTTGCAAAAAGTGGAAAAAAAACACTAAATGCTGGAGGAACCATCTATGGAGGGAAGTGGACAGTCGACATTCACGTCGAGACCCTTCTTCTGGACTGAAAAAATTGCAAAAAGTAAACACTTGAAAAGTTTTACATTGCAGAGAGAGTTGTTGCAGAGGTGCGATGCAGGGGGAGGGGTGGGTGTTGGTGGGAAGAGAAAAGAGGGAAGTTCTATGGATATGACAGTGATAGGTGGACAAAAGAGGGGAGGCGGGGTGGGCACAGGTTGTCAGAATGACCCTCCTTACAAATTAACAGGTTGTAAATGGTGAGATGTTGCAAAAATCACCATCGTCAGCCAAGAAGAAGCCCAAAACATAATCGTTTATGATCTTGACAACCTGTGCCCACCTCACCTCTCCTCTTCTGTCCACCTATCACTGCTCTGCTTTTCCCTCCTATATATTGGGCTTCCTACTTTCACTCCTAAAGAAGGGTCCTGACCTGAAACATTGACCGCCTGCTTTTCTGCATGAATGCTGCCTGGCCTGCTGAGTTCCTCGAAGCATTCAACATGAGCCACTTTAAAGAGAATTGACCATTGGCAGACTGAAGAAAGTGCCTGAGCCACTCTAGGGGAGCATCATGGGATTATAAGAGAGGACCCAAGGTTTGTGGTGGTCTGCTGTATACTGCACAAGAGGTCACAGGCTTCGGGAACAGTTATACAGCAAGTGGCCGAGGAGCAAGAAGAGGATGCAGAGGTAAAGGAGAAGGAAGCAACTTAGAGAGCCCCATTTGATAGGCTGTTCATGGAGATCTCACCAAAATGCAGTACCAATAACCATAGCCCCTGTGCACATGCAGCAAGAAGATTATCATAACCCTTTCAAACAGTTATACACTGAACTCTACAATTTGTGTCAACATATAGCATTTATAAAGCAGACTCAGTGCGGTAAAGCACCCCAAGGTACTTCAGACAAAATGGAAACTGAGCTAAAGACAGATGAAAAAAAAACTTGGTAAATATTGCAGGGCTTATGGAGGGTTTTAAATAGAATAAATAGAGAACTAATAGCTAGAAGGTTAATGTTAGCTCTGTAAAATGATTGGATGCCATTACATAACTCAATGTAGTTCAATTATGAACAGCCAGTTTTAGAAGTAGTTTAATGATTTTTCCAGAGATTGCCTGTAATATTTTAAATATTCACCAATCACACATGGCACTGCCTGAGACCCACAGTTTGTCCGAGGTAGTTGAGCCGTCTCAGTGAGGCCGTGCTCCCAGACAGTCTGTTTTCTTTGTGGTTGGAGCTGATGGTTTGCTTTTCCTCCCCTGGCCTCTTATGTTCCTTACAGTTTACCAGCTCTGTGGTAGACTCAACAGAACTATTAATGGCTAACTTGGTTCTAAAGGGTTATGTGCTTTCTCCCACTGCATTGTGACTCAGTCCTCTGCTCTCCCACAACTATATCTGGGTCAAGAAAGATAGACTTCCATTTATGATGCACCGTTCATGTCTGCAGTGTCTTACCATTAGCTGAGGGCTTCTGAGGTGAAGCCACTGTTTTAATGCAGCAGGAACAGTGAGCTGGTATAGAGCAGCGTCCCAGAGCTTGATCATTTGGAATTGGTCAGGACAGCTCTTGACTGAATAATGCAAAGGGATCTATTGCGTTTACCTGAGAGGGAAGATGAGACCTTGCTTTAAAGTCCCAACTACATGATGGCATCTCTGAGAGTGGAGCATTCCACCAGTACCATACTGCGTTGTCAGTCTGGATTATACATCTGTATATGAGGGACCTGAACTCTCAAGTTAAAATTTGGGGGATTGGAATTGGAATTGGTTTATTATTGTCACATGTACTAAGATACAGTGAAAAACTCACCCGTACCGATAATTTCAAAAACAGAAGTACATTGAGGTAGTACAAGGGAAAGGCAATAACAAAGTGCAGAATATTGTGTTACAGTTACAGTGGAAGTGTAGTGCAGGTAGACCATAAACTCCAAGGGCCATGACGAGTTAGACTGTGAGATCAAGAGTTCATCTTTAACATACAAGACGTCTGTTCAAGAGTCTTATAAAGCTTCTATCCTTGAGCCTGGTGGTGCGTATTTTCAAGCTTTTGTATCTTCTACCTGATGGGAGAAGGGAGAAGAGAGAATGACTGGGGTGGGATGGGCCTTTGATTATGTTGGCTGCTTTTCCGAGACAGCGAGAAGTGTAGACAGAGTCCATGGAGGGGAGGCTGGTTTTCATGATGGACTGAGCTGTGTCCACAATTCTGGAATTTCTTGCGGTCTTGGGCAGAGCAGTTGCCATACCAAGCTGTGATGCATTCAGAAAGGATGCTTTCAATAGTGCATTTATAAAAATTGGTGAGAGCCAGTGGGGGACTTGCTAAATCTCCTTTGCCTTCTGAGGAAGTAGAGGAATTGGTGTGCTTTTTTGCCCATGCATCTATGTGGTTGGATCAAGACAAGCTATTGGTGATGTTTATACCTCAGAACTTGAAGCTTCCAACCATCTCCACCCCAGCACCATTGATACATCCAGGGGCATGTCCTCTGCCCCACTTCTTGAAGTCAATGACCAGCTCTTTTGTTTTGCTGTGATGTTAATTTCAAATTATAGAACTGCATGGGTTAAATCCAACCCATGCAAGAGCCATGGTTGAATTACAGAGACAACTGGCACGGATTTACACTGTAAACCTATAATGACTGTCTTTAATGGGGAATAATTATTAAAGTGTCATCCAAATGTTAAATGATCTAAATGGTTTTCATTTGCTTTTCACATTCAATGGAAGAGTTGGTCCCTAATGTCAGGCTCTTTGTAGATGCCTTCATATAAAAATTCACTACGGCAGAGCTGTGCAGTTGTAAATTGGCTTGGCCTGAGCTGGGGTGATAATGCACCTATTTCTGGGTGTCTTGGTGTTCATTGGGAAATTCCACTCATGATGCTTTGGTGGGTTTTTCATTTACCCTGGCACCGTTTTCCAGTGTAAAATTCCCCCAAAGGACATCAACAGCAGGGCAACACACAAAACTTGTCTGCAGTGAGATTTTCAACCTCACTGGTCTGAGAAAGGACGCTTCTTGTTTATTCAGCAAACAACCAGTTTTACTGGCGTCATTTCCCTGAAACTGTTTAAACTAAAGGGCCAACACTCAATCAGCAACCTCCTGCAACCTCAAACCAGGCCTCATACATGTGTCTGACCTGTTGTATCCATGGAGCTCAGGGGTCGGGGTCACTCTCAGCTTCCTCACCTTGGGAGCAGTACAGGCTGCTGATCTCTGTCACACCTCATAGTTTGCTGCTCACCCCTGCATTGAGGGGGGCACCCAGACTCTATACCCAGGGAGAGGTTAGCTCATCTAATTGTCTCTCAGCCCACAAGAACAACAAGATCAGACACAACCATGTGGTGCCTGTGGCTGCTGAGAAATAGATCAATGCCTCCATTGCCCAGAACTGCCTAAAATCTCCAGGTGCCTGGGTTACCCTCATATATATCCCCTGGCAACATCCTGTCAGGAGCATCTGGTTATAGCTCTGGAGAATCTCTGTGATCCCCTTGTGTGAAGAAGAAGATGTTTCTTGCGAGGACTCTCCCTCAGCCTTCCCATCATTGCAACCATTCATTCAATAGCACTCTCCTTCATAGTTGAAACAGTGTTGTTTGTATTGTGGTAAGTCCCATTGAAAAATAGCTTCAGAGGTTGTTCCTGCTTGGCCCCATGCTGCAGAAACTTGGAAAACATCAATAATGAATGTTGTGTTGAAACAGACAATAGCAATTTCAGGGAAATCTAACACTGCTCTGTGAGTCCTCACTCCTTATGTATCTCTCACTAGCAATGTTTGTTTGACCCACAGGCTGTTTTAACACCATTAAAAAATAGTAATGCAACTTCTAGGCTCTTGTTCTTAACAGAAAAGTCAGAGGTCTCACCTCAAAGTCAGAACATGCAGTTTCAAGTCCTATTCCAGCTACCTGAGCACATATGTCAATGGGCTGCAATAGTGAGGGAATGTTGCACTGTTGGGAGGCACATGGACTAATGATATATAAATGGGATTGTATTGATAATAATTGCCAAAATTGCATTCATGCAACTATTATCCCATGCAGTGGTGGAACAGATCCAAAGGGCTCCTTCTTGTTCAACGCTTAGCATTATGAGTTGATGATAACGTTAAATTCTGCACACCAAGCACATCCGCCCATAGTATCACAGGACAAGGTTAAGGAGAAGGATGGGTAGGTGGAAGAGAGCAGGAGCGCAGAGGACACGGGAACATCCAGCACTCATTAGGATGCACGGTAAGGGGTTACTGCATGAAGAATAGAGAAAATGAAAAACAACAGACAAGGTGAAATGATAATGAAATATAAAAGACAACACCCTCACCTCGGTCTTGTCTGTGAACGTAAGTTATTCAACCATGAGAAGCAACGTAATCAAACATTTGCTGAATTCACTTGATGTACAAATTCATGGGACATACAGTGAGGGGGAGGAGTGATACCAGATGGAAATGGATCACGTGTATAAACATATAGTACCTTATCCCATCTTCAGGGCAGTTCAGGGCAGATCACTGCTGAGGTGGGGTCACATTACACTCCATTAGAAAGTTAATGACTGAATGAGCAGACAAACTGCTTTTAGTTTCACAATGAATGGTTGTCTGGACCACTCAGCAGCTCATCTTCCAATATGCAGGGGATCCTGTATGCTCTCTGAAGGGCCATCACTTACTGAGCTCTGCTTTAAAATGTTCACCTACAAAGTATGAGCCAACCAGTTCCGGGGCTTGAGCCAGCTTACTGACAGAGAGATACATTAGAACGCAAAGGTGCAGGAAGACGGAAGATATTTCTCCTTTTCCTTGGGTTAGGAATCCATGCTCATTGTAACACCATAGAGTACCGGTGTCACTGGAATTAGCTAGTGTTTTTCTATTATTTGTTCTTGGGATGTGGAATCACATGCAAGCTAATATTTATTCATTGTAAGTTACATTAAGACTCAACCACATAAGTGTGGAGTGACATTGAAGGAGATTAGAAAACCCAGTCTGGTTTTCCAACAACCTTCCCAGCCATTTTCTGGGAGGGTTTTTAACCTCACAATTTATAAGCTGCAAGCTCGTTACCAATACCACTAGGTTATGGGAAGAACAAGTGTGAATTGAATCAGTGCACTGCTGTAAAGCTGGATATAAGTAACTGGAAGATCAAGTAACCACTAAAGAAATCCATCAGGTGCATTCACACCGACCTAACGGACCCTCCATATATTTGCAAGGGGAGCTTTAGATCCTCGCTTGTGGTGGTAACCAAAGTTCCCAAAAGGCCGCAGAAAATTTAAATGTCAAGATTAAATAGCTGGGAGTGGCTGCAATGTGTTATTGATCTGTGGAGAGTTCCCCACAGTGGAGTCAAGCCCACAGTGTCCAGACTGTCTCCGTTTCGTTTTAGCCAGGACCCTTATAGCAGGGGGAAGAGAGGAGACTTTAATCCTGCTCGTCTGAGATGGATTCAATCCGAGGTGCCAGCCGGGAGAGAGATCAGTTTTCCAGACCACTTCACCGCCAGTCTCCCTGTGCACACCAGCAAAGGTGTGCGACTGGAGATGGTGTCAGGGAGATGTACAAACAGGAGCAAAGGCCTTCAACAATGTGAGCAATGTACAAATCACAGCCACCTCTGTGAAAGTGCTGTTTATTTAAACATTCTGTTTCTGGAAAGTTGAATATTTTTTGGTATTTGACTAACTATAAACACAAACAAATATTCTAAATCAGTTGCTTCATCGAAGTGTCCAGTCACAGCATGGACTGATGTATTTGTATTTCAAAATATTTAATCTTCAGATTTAAATCTTCTGATACCTTTTGGGAATTTTGGTCATTGCTACATGCCAGGACCTAAAGCTCCCTTTGCAAATATAAAAAAATCTTAGTTGGCAGTGTTTACATTCACAGTGACAGGATAGTGAGAAGATAATCCTGTTGGCTTTTGTATGATTCAGTGTGTTGCAACGGTATCTATTAATAGAGGCCCCCTCATCACCACTGGTAAGGGGATGCTATTATTACTGCATAAACTTTCCAAAGAGAACGCTATGGTGGTCGTGAGTCGATTCCATGGTAGGGCCAGGATATTTTGAAAGCAAACACTTGGAAGGAAGCATCCTGTCCCAACCACCAACTCTAAGGCTGCAGCTCAGCCCAGCTCTCTTCAAATCTCCAAATATTACAATGTTCCAGGCAAATACTTTGACCTTAAATATTCTTTCTCTGAAACCAAGAGCCGCCCAAGTTTCAGAGGCCACACCAAGTGATTGATTCACTCACCCTGTCGGCTGTTGCTCCCTCTCAGCTCTGAATCAGAACATCTGGGTTTAAATTCCATCCAGGGGCTTCACCACTGAACCTGGACTGTAACACCACTGGAACTCTGCACTGCAGGAGGTGTTGTCCTGCAGATAAGGCTGTAGACAATTGTTCCATCTGGATGGAGACAATCCCACCATACTACTTTGAAGATGAATAGTGGAAGTCCCAGTGATCCTGAACGAGCTACAGCTCCACTCACTTGAATCAGCAGGACAGTCTATCAGCCTGAATCCAGCCTAGCCCAAGGGCAGGCACATTCCCTGTGAGGACCTGAAGGGCAATGGGGAGCACAGGATCTGCAGATAGAAGGAGAAAAATTCTTGGGCCCCAGCACTGATACAGCGCAGTCTACTTGTGGCTTTTTAACTGCTGTCAAAGGCCTTTATGTCTGCCACACACCTTGTCACCAGTCTACACTGGGGGATCAGTGGTGGAGAGAGTCAGCAACTTTAAATTCCTGGACATTAGCATATCAGATGACCTGTCCTGGGCCCTGCACATAGATGCAATCTGAAGGAAGGCATACCAGTGTCTTTACTTTCCTAGAAGGTTAAGGAGGTTCGGCTTGTCACCGAACACTCTGTAAAAACTTCTACAGATGTGCTATTGAAATATCCTGACTCTTTCCATCATAGTCTGGTATGGCAATTCAAATATGCAGAAATGCAAGAAGCTGCAGAGAGTAGTGGACTCAGTCAATGCATCACAGGCACACCACTCCCCACCACTGGTGGTATCTACAGGAGGTGCTGAATCAAGAAGGCAACATCTATCATCAAAGATCTCCACCATCCGGGCCATGCCATCTTCTAGCAGTTACCATCAGGCAGGAGGCATAGAAGCCCGAAGTCCCACACCACCAGGTTCAAGGACAGATACTTCCCTTCAACCATTCAGTTCTTGAACCAACCTACACAACCCTAATCACTACCTCAGTATAGCAACACTATGGCCATCTTGATCACTTTGCACTACAATGGACCTTGTTTTATTTATTGTTCTAATTATGTTTTTTTCTTTTGTATAATTTATGTTTACCTTATGTTTTACCTGCAAAGGTTATGTCCACAGCCCCTGCCTCAGGACTTCACCTGGGTTAGGATGGGGCTGGTGGATGGGGTGTGGAGTTGGGGGGGGGGCAGAGAGACAGTTGGAAACATGGTCAGGCTGGGACCATGCAGAGAGCAGTAGCTCTTTCAGGATCACTGAGACTTCCACTATTCTTCTTCAAAGTAGTATGGTGGGACCTTCTCCATCTACCTGACACTGCAGACGGAATGATTGTTTACAGCCTTATCTGCAGGACAGCACCTCCCGCAGTGCAGTATTCCAGTGGTGTTACAGAGTGATGCAGACACCGAAGACTGGGGAACATTCTTACCCAGGACTGCTTGGACTCAATGGCAATGAATCCAATAAAGCTGGTCCTCTCTAGAGTGACATCAAAGCTGATCTCAGCTCTGGTTGGTGCTTCCCATGACAGAGAGGGACCTTGGCTCTGCTAATGAATAAACAAGTGTTACATTCCATTTGAGCCCACCATGTTTCTGGTTGCCGCTGTGCATTCACAACCCAAGCAATCTATCTATTTATTTATTTATTTTTGAGGACCTGCTGAAATGTGATGGCTACCTTCTTCGACCATGAGACAAGGGAGCAGAAGTCAGCCATTCGGCCCATCGAGTCTGCTCCGCCATTCTATCATGAGCTGATCCATTCTCCCAATTAGCCCCACTCCCCCGCCTTCTCACCATAACCTTTGATGCCCTGGCCACTCAGATACCTATCAATCTCTGCCTTAAATACGCCCAATGACTTTGCCTCCACAGCTGCCTGTGGCAACATTTTCCACTGACTCGCCAGTTTCTGGCTAAAGAAATTTCTCCACATCTCTGTTCTGAGTGGGCGCCCTTCAATCCTGAAGTCGTGCCCTCTTGTACTAGACTCCCCTACCATGGGAAGCAACTTTGCCACATCTACTCTGTCCAAGCCTTTTAACATTAGAAGACCCCCCCTCATTCTTACGAACTCCAAGGAATACAGCCCACGAGCCGTCAAATGTTCCTCATATATTAACCCTCTCATTTCTGGAATCATTCTAGAGAATCTTCTCTGAACCCTCTCCAACGTCAGCACATCCTTTCTTAAATAAGGAGCCCAAATCTTGAACCACAGTAATCCTTCAGGTGAAGGAGCATCCACGGTTCTGTGGAGGAGGGAGCTCCCGGATTTGGACCCAGTGGTGATGAATGATCAGCGATGCGTTTCCAAGTCAGGACTGTGTGTGACTTCGGAGGGGAACATGCGGACAGTGGGGGTTCCCGTGCTCCTGCTGCTCTTGTCCTTGCTGGTAGAGCTGGCAGGTTTGGAAGGTGATGCTGGAGTAGCACTTTGTAGATGACACACACCGCACTGTCCGTACACTGGCAGTGGATGGAGTGAATGTTTGGTGTAAAAAGATCCTGAACAAATTCTGCATAGGCTGCACACAAAAGAACTGATAATATTTGGTGATGAGGCTTGGAATGAACTCCTTGGAATTGTGCACAGAAAAGATGCTTTATGCAAAATAATTTCTAGTCCCAGGTTTTCAATAAAATGCTTTTCACAATATTCTCCAGTCTTCCTCGGACAAAACTAGCTTTCCGAGGCTTGACATCAGTTGCTGTTGTTAGCTGTGGGAGAGTGATGTATGGCCTTGCAGTTTCAACCTCCTGCTCTACTGAGCTTCCTAACTCAGCTGTGCTGTTGTGGGGGGAGGG
>JAUZTB010000072.1:8939716-8955385 GCA_034780895.1 Rhynchobatus australiae
CAATTCCTTTCCCCCCCACAGGTTCTGGTCAACCCACTGAGTTCCTCCAGCAGATTGTTTTTGCTCTAGATTCCAGCATCAGCAGTCTCACGTGTGCCCATAAAAGTAGAAACGTTCTGATGCAGCTTTAGAGTGCGCAGATGAGACCGCTCCTGGAGTCTGTGTACAGCTTATGTCACATTATATATAAGGAAGAATATTCTTGCATTGGAGGCAGTGCAGAGAAGATTCACTAGGTAGATTCCAGGGATGAAAGGGTTGATATATGAAGAGTAGTTGAGCAGGTTGGACCCATACACATTGTAGTTTAGCAGAATGTGAGATGCTCTTATCGAAGATTCTGAGGGAGATCAATGGGTGAATGCTGAGGAGATGCAAGGGTCTCCATAATGAGGGGCCGTGACGAAGCATCTCAGACCTGATACGGTAACTCTGTTTCTCATTCCCCAGATGCTGCCTGACTGGCTGAATGTTTCCAGCATTTTCTGTTTTTATTTCAGATTTCCAGCATCTGCAGGGTTTCTGATTTTCAAGAGGGGACAGTTTCAGAATAAGGGGCTACCCATTTAAGAGGAAGATGGGGGGGCGGGGTTGGATTTCGTCTCTCAGAGTGCCATGAATATTTGGAATTCTCTAACCCAGAGAGCTGTGGAGATGGAGACCTTGAATATATTCAAGGAGAGACTTGGACCACAGGCATATGGTGAGAGAGCAGGAAAGTGATGTTGAGGCCAAGATTGGATCAGCCATGAATGGTGGGGCAGTTTAAAGGGCAGATTGGCCTACCCCTCTTCCTTACATATTAAAAAAATTAATGCATCAATTTTCAAGCACATTTTTCCAATGCAATACCAGCGATTAATTGACAGCTGCATTGAAAACAGATGATCTGGCCTGCTTGTGGGCACTTGCTGAGTGCAAATGAGTGACTGTGCTGGTGGTGATATTACAACAGTGTCTGCACTTCTGATCCACTTCTCAGGCTGTTAGCACCTTCCGAGATCAATGAAAGGTACAAGAAAACACGAGCCTTTTTCCCCCTTTCTCAAAGAGCCCAAAATAGATTTTTTTAAAAAAAGCAAGGACAGATCCAACTCAGTTGCCATGGATTCAAGAACTAAGCACAGAACTGCTCAAAACACATCACTAATTGACACAAGATAGAGAGGGAAACCGATGTAAAGAACAGAAATGGTTCCTTGGTTACATGTAAGTGTTTTAAAAGGCATTGGAAACAAAAAATGAGATGATTTATCAGCAAAGCGAATGTATATTTTGGAACAACATATGCTAGGCGTGCTTGTACACCAGTTGCTGAAGGCCAACAAGCAGGTGCAGCAAACATATTGGATGATGATTGGAATGTTTGCATTGGTTATGGGACGATTTGAATTCTTACTGCAACTGTATGGGACCTTGATGAGACTGCACCTGGAGTATTGTGTAGCATCAGCTATCACAGGGGGATTCTTGGTGGGAGAGGGTGGGATAAAGAGGGAGGTCAGGAAAGGGGCAAGCAATTCAGTATGAATGGAACAATTAGTGAGAGGTCAAGCAGGAGCCTGTGGTGCATTAGAGAAATGAAGCTGGGAATTGGAGGATGGGTGTGGTGGGGAAGCACCTCTGCCTTCGTTAACCAATGACCATTAGTTCGAAAGAATTAATTATATCATGTATTTCAGGATATTGTGAAGTGCTTCACCATCAATGAAATATTGTTGAAAGGAGACCCAAAAGACTGCAGATGCTGTCATCCGGAGAAAATAAAAACAAACAGCTGGAGGAACTCAGCAGGTCAGGCAGCATCTGCAGAGGATGGTCGATGATTTGGGTCAAGAGCCTGCATCAGGGCAGAATCAGTGTTGTTGAAAGGTAGTCTTGTTGACACTCATCACATCTAAAAGTGTTGCCAGCATCAAGACTGAATGTTGTCTAAATGTGGTCACCCAGCTCTAATTGGCTGAGATACTGCTGCAACCTGTTAGCCAGTCCATGGAATAAGACAAGGGTTACAATGGGTAGTGTTGTACCTCCCCGAGTGAAATCAAAAGGATTGTGTTTGGAATTCCATCAATCCACTTTCATTTTATAGTAAATTAAATCCAAAGTTGATTGATAGACAGCGTGCTACCACAAACTTCAAAGTCTTCTGTTTTGGGTTATTGGTAGATGGATAATTATTGGTCCGGATAACAGGGGTGGCTCTGCAGCTCTTCAAATAGTAGAATGGGATCTTCATATCACTTGAGAGTAAAAGTGGGATTCTGGTTTAATAAAAGGTACCTCAGACAGTGCAGCACCCTGTCAGCATGGACCTTGCACTAAAGTGACAGACAGGTTTGAGTTCAAGACCCAGACTGGGTATTCAACACACAGCCTTGTAGCTCAGAGACAGGGTTTAGCCCACATTGGCACCTTGTTGTGCATATTATGCTGTGAGACAACATTCTCACAGTCTGTCAATGCACTGCCCACTAAACCACAGAGAAAGTGGTTTATAGGCTGACTCCACAGTACGTTTTGTTTTTGTTGATTTTAGTTGGGGCAGGAGAGACTGGATTAGCCGATGATCTTCTTAGCTGAAGAAGGATAAATCATCCCATCTGACTATCAAAGTCATGACTGTGTGGCTAAGCACATCTCAAACACCATCTACAAATTCGCCAGTGACACCACTGTTGTTGGCAGAATCTCAGATGATGATGAGGAGGCGTACAGGAGTGAGATAGATCGTCTGGTTGAGTGGTGTCACAACAGCAACCTCACACTCAATGTCAGCAAGACCAAGGAACTGATTGTGGACTTAGGAAGGGGAAGTCAGGAGAACACACACCAGTCCTCATTGAGGGGTCAGTGGTGGAAAGAGTGAGCAGCTTCAAGTTCCTGGGCGTCAACACCTTAGAGGATCTATCCTGGGCCCGACACATTGATGCAATCACTAAGAAGGCATCCCAGCGGCTTTACTTCATTTGGAGTTTGAGGGGATTTAGTATGTCACCAAAGACTCTCACAAACTTCCATAGATGTACAGTATGGTGGAGAGCATTCTGACTGGTTGCATCCTGCCTGTTATGGAGGCTCCAATGCAGAGGATCACAAGAGGCTGCAGTGGGTTATAGACTCAGCCAGTTCCATCACGGGCACATCCCTCCCCACCATCGAGGACATATTCACAAGGCAGTGCCTCAAGGAGGCGGCATCTATCATTAGGGACTCTCACCATCAGGGATGAGGAACAGGAGCCTGAAGACCCAAACTCAATGATTCAGGAACAGCTTCTTCCCCTCTGCCACCAGATTTCTGAATGATCCATGAACCCATGAACACTACATTGTTGTCCTTTTTTTGCACTATTTATTTATTTTTGTAATTTATAGATTTTATATCTTTGCACTGTATTGTTGCTGCAAAACAACAAATTTCATGTCATTTGTCAGTGATAATAAATCTGATTCTGATTCATCTGTGCTTGTTGCCCCTTGGAAAGTGGCTGTATGGAAGTTGGTCGAAATCTTGATTGGTCCAGAGCACATCGACGGGCTTACTTGCGAATAATGCCAACCGGTTTTGTTCCTGAGCTGTGATAGGTCCTCTCGTATGCCAGAACGTTTAGCACTAACATCTTCAGGTGGCTTTGAGATCTGTGGAATCACTGATACTCAGCAACACTGAGCGAACAGACAGTACTCCAGGGCAGGAGATCTAAATATCCTGAACAGATCAACTGTCAAGAACAGCAAAACCGAGAACTCAGAAATCATTGAGAATACTCAATGTACAAAGAGGCTCCCTTACACCATATTACACAAATATATTTCATGGCAAAGGTACATAAAACTTGGTCCAAAGGAAAAATGCTGATCTGATTATTCATCCATTGGATTCCAAGCAGGTTAAATATTGCTGCAGTGGAAGTGGGGATAACGGAGCTGTGGAGTCAATTTTGATTTAAACTGATGTTTTTATAAGCTTCCAGAGCCAACATTGGATTGTTAGCTTGCTCCAAGGTCAATAGAGCTCCATCCTAAATGCCAACTCCACTTTGGTTTGCAGTCCAAGCTACTCATTGGGCTCCTGGTAATATATACTTTTTAATTATTTCCTTTTCCTTGTAAATTGAGTAAACAGTAACAGGAACATTCTCATTGACATAAAATAAATAAATAGAAAACTTCTAATGTTCAACTCCCATTTAGTCTCTTCACTTTACTGCCGTCGATGGCCAGATTGTGTGTAGGAAATACTTGATCGCCAGACTGCACGGGGTCCAATGTAGCTGCACAGTTAATATTGGAACTCAAGCTGGAACTGACCACCTTAATTCCAATCATCATTATTTAACCCAGAGAATCACCACCACCACCCACCAAGAAGGTTATGTAATTTTCAGTAGCCTGAAACCAAGCTGTCGTTGTGTTTAGTACTAACGTTCACTTGTTTCCCCATAGAAAAAAATCGTGAGATTGGACAAAAAGTCTGAAGCAGTGTTAGGATGGTTTACATCCTGACAGACTTGCCAAAACAGGATCTGCACATTGCCTGATGGTACCGCAGCGATCTATCACTCTTACCCAAAGACCTTTAACATCAGCCGGCCATGAGAGACACATTCCCATGGCAGCCGCAACCCAACCAGATAAAATGTTGCTACAGAAGAGAGGGAAAACACGGGAGGGGGAAATCTTCAGGGTGTGTGACCGTGCCTAACATGATCCACTGCCCTGATGAAATGCCATATCATGAGCGCCTTGTTATTGGCATTCTATCACCAGCCTTTAATCGGTATCATTCTGCTTTCCTCACAGCGAATTGTCATGTTCATATAGGATGGAAGCACGCTTCCAGACCACTGACTTTGTGCTGACCATCAAGCACCCATTGACAGTCATTCTACCCTAACTCATTTCATTCTGCCCACATTCCCATCAATGCTCCCCAGATTCTACCGCTCACCCACACACCAGGAGCACTTACAGTGGTCAATTAAACTGCCAACGTGCACGTCTTTGGGATGTGGGTGGAAACCAGAGCACTTGGAGGTGATCACACAGTCACAAGGAGAACGCAGAAACTGCATATGAACAGCAATGGAGGTCAGGATTGAACCGAGTCACTGGAACTGTAAGGCAACGGCTCTACTGGATGCACCACTGTGCCACCACTATATTGACTATGCTGTTTGTCCACAGCTCAAGATTCAGTCAGGAAAATGACACCACTGTAATAGAGGAATCTTGAAGACGTATTGCAGTGAAGATCCAGATTCTGGATCCAATAAGTAGATGATTATCAGTCCTTTGGTTTCATGTTTCAGATAAGAAAAAGAAAAATGGTTCTGAGCTCACTGGGCACAAAGGAATTAGGACAGAACGTAAAGCTATAAAAAGCTCAGATAGCAAAAAGATGATGGGAATCTGAAATTATCAGAGAATGCAGGAAATACTCAACAGGTCAGGCAGCCTCTGCGGGGAAAGAAAGAGAGTTAACATTTCAGGCCAATAATCATCCATCAATTCTGAAAGGCCATCAACCTGAAATGTTAAACTCTGTTCCTCTTTTCATAGATGCTGCCTGACCTGCTGAGCGTTTCCAGCAACTCTTGCTTTTATTTCAGATTTCCAGCATTTGCAATTTATTGATTTTCATTTTCTGTTCTTATTTCTACAAAAAGGCCAGCGTGTATCAACTGGTGGTGGCGTGTGGGAGATATTCACAAGATAGATGAGGAAAAGATTAATATTAGGCCAATTGATGAAAATGTCAATTCTATAAACACAAAGGTACAGTTAACTTGTTTATCCAGTATTTATGCATCCAGAATTCTCAAGCAACCAGCAAAAGTTTCCAAAAATATTGAGCACTTTCGTAATTTTTTTTCAAAAACATAAGTTTGAATTTGGCACGCTGACTTCCCATGTGATTTTGTTTGTATGTTGTCTTGTGTCAGTCTATAGCACCGCAGCCACCCTCAACCAGTGTATGGTGGCTGGTTCCAAGTGCATTTCATTTTTGATGAAGGAGGAGCAGAAAAACAATTCAGAAAGTGAGGCACCTTTCTGAACAGACCCTGGGAAGATCAATTCTGTGCAACAGTACTGGGTGGAGGTGACATTGAAAAGGGCGCCACATTTTACTGAGAGTTTTTTCCAGTTTTATTCATATTGAGATGCACTTGGATTGATGGAGTTCATTTTAATTGGGAGGTGTGACAGGATCCACAGCAAATTTCTGCCATCTATCCACTGTGTCGGATTAGAACATTCCTGGTAAAGGTAGGAAGGGGAAAGGTGTTGTTCTAATATTGAAAGAGAAAATGAAAATATGTAAAAGACTAAGAAAAGGTAAAAATTGGAATGTTCTTATGATGGAATTCAACATTGATTCACCAATGATTTATACAAAGCTTAGAGTTCTTTGTGAACCTAGAGAGATAAAATATAGTTTGGTAACTTATTTAAAGGTTTATGCATAGAATGCTAGTGTGATATACAGTAACTTTTTTTGAGCGATCATGAACTCCCTATTGCCTTTGGATGAGGGACGGCTGAGAATAGACGGTATAAAGCAAGAGGTTAATCTATGCAGATATGGGCCCATGGCATTAGGGGAGATGACACTGACATGGCAAAGGTTCATTCCATTCTATTCGGTTAATGCAAAGTAACATCCACAAATCAAAAGCTATTACATAAATTGTCACCAGCCCACTGAATAATTATCAACAGTTGGTCTCCAGGACAATATTGTCAACATACTACATTTACATCAATTTTTTATTCCTAAGCGCAACACATTTTCCCTCGGTCACCTCCAACCCCCAACAGTGACAGTGTAATATTGTTTCATGCACCCACCTTGAATCAAAATGCCAGGTTAATTGTTTTTGCATGCCGAATGCTTGCCTTTGAACAGAGAAACAATTCGGAAAGCGAGGCACCTTTCTGAACAGAAACATCAATTCTGTGCAACAGTATTCGGTGAAGGTGACATCAAAAACGGCTCCACTTTTTACTGTGAGTTGCTTTAGGTTTTATTCATACTAAGATGCATTTGGATTGATGGAGTTCATTTTAATTGGGAAGTGTAACACTATACACAGCAAATCCCACTTGACTACATGGACTGGCTAAACCTGGCACAGCAGCATCTCAGCCAGTTGCCAATGTTACTGCTGTAAGTTCATGTTTCGGCAGCATTCGGTCTTGCTACTGGCAACACTCTCTCTCATGAGGCACCCAGACATGTGATGGGTGTCACCCTATGGGCCTTTAAATAGACACAATGAAAAGTTGCTGAGCTGACATATTTGGCGGTATGATCTGCAAACTTTATTTATCTCAAGAGTTTCCAGAGGGTTGGTTACTGCCAGATTTTGGGAATGCTCAGGATTTCATTTAAGATCAAATGTCTTTGACAGTTTGGCAATACATACAATTGTCATTTTCTTTTTCATGGCTCCACATTAGAAAGCAATGAAGCTTTGATCTTGAGGTTCTGATGACATTTCTAAGCCACAATGGTTGTGATCTTGTGGTCAGTGATGCAGACCAAGTCTCTGCACTTCAATTATGTCTATTCCTCACTCACAACCATCAGAAAGTAAACATTTTGGTAAGGCATCCAAGAGAGTATTCCTCACTCACCTGCTCTTTCTAATGAGTGGGTTTGAATGGAAAACCATAGTGGTGGAGCTGGAAGTCAAGCATTTTAGTAGTGGGTGTGGGTTTTTGTATCATTTGAAAAACACATTGGCGTACCACAGCTTCCCAAGCCAACGTGTGCAGGCTTGTCTGCTTGGGTTGTGGCTGGCACTGACCAGCTACTGAAGGGTGAGACACCCAATCTCAGCCATCCTGCCTTGGGGAATTATTGGGTATCAGTGGTGATTCAGTCTGTCACACCCTCACTTGAGCACATAACCTAAAAGAACATTCCAGAAAACGTCACCCCTCCAATCCAAAGTACCATCACTTGGATGAGGCATTCAGTGAAACAATTAACACTCTCAGCTGGATGTAAAAGATTACCTGGTGTTAGTTTGAGAATGAGAAAGCGGTTTTATTCCCAGTGTCCTGGGAAATATTTACCCCTCAAAACATATCACAGAAACAAGGTCATTATCAAGGTGCTGAGTGTGGGAGCTTGCTGTGTGTAAATGTGCTGTTATGTTTCCCGCCTCTCAGTAGTAGCTACACTTAAAAGCTGTAAGTGTTGCTGAGATTACAATGGTGCCATTTTCTTTCCTTTTTAGATATTTCCCTCACATGGTATTGGCAAGGGCATTGTTTGGCTACAAATTTCACTGCCAAGTTGCACAAAGCAAGGTCCCAGGCTCGCGGGGTAGAGAAGATATTTGGCAATGGGGAGATTCTCAACATCCAGCTCTCCCTCAGCCACAAAAATGAAAAAAAAAGAAAATGAAGACTAAACCCCGGACAGTCTTTAATTAGGGGGCACATTCTCAGGATGAGGGGCAGCCATTGAGGACAGAGCTGAGAAGCCGTCACGATACAGAGGTTGTAAATCTCTGGATCTCTACAGGCTCAATCATAGAGTCATATAGAGCTATGCAGCATGAAAACTGGCCCCACAGCCCAACTCAAGGTGCTAGTCCCATCTCCCTACATTTGGTCCATAGCCCTCTAAACTTTTCCTCTCCATGAACATGTCCAAAGGTCTCTTAAATGTTGTAATTGTACCCACCTCTATCACTTCCTCTCGCAGCTCACTCTATGTGTCATGGTTCTGAGTACTGGCCCTTGATTTGGCTCCTCAGATGCCTTGTTGTACAGCACATGGATTCCATGCTGGACTGATTGCATAAGGACACACACCTGAGCCCCATCAGGGGCCTAGCATAAGTACTTGTGTTTCTCTAGCACTGGTTGCCAGAGTATTGGTCTACCTTTGGCTCCTAGTTGCTTAGAGTGGTCTACTCTAGAGCATTCATGTGTTCTCTATTCCTTTTGAAGATCCAGTTCATGTTGGGATTCCTCTTTAGATCTCTGAGACAAGATTCCTTCCAGTCACTGCCTGTGTTTTTCCTGAGGAAGTATCCTGACTCCAGCCTTGCATCAGTGTGCCGTATTTGGGTTCTCTGCGAGCTTGCTCCTTGCACAACATTGTGACACTACCTGCTCATTTCGATTCAGAATTTAGAATGTCTCAATGAGTTCAATTACTTCCTAGTTTCATTAATGCTAACTTCAATGCACATGCTAACAGGAAAAGCTCAAGGTATAGTTAAATGGGCCAAGGGATGTTTCTGGAGGGTGGAAACTTAGGGCCTGCTGCACCACCTTCCTGCCTTATGCTGCTGCCTAAGCTCCACGTGGGCTTTAATTTATCTGTAATAGTTTTCTTCCCACTGTCTCAAAATATGCATGCACTTCTTACTGACAATTTAGTAGGTCAGTCAATTCTCCTCAAACCTGGCAATGTATTGTAGAATTTGTCGGCAGTCATGTCTGAGCAGTTGCAGAAGACTTTAGAGTGGCACCAACTTCCCCATTGGCTCCAGCAGACGTGGTTTTGATGGTGACTCTTTACTTTTTGGATTAGTATCTCAATACCTCAAGCTGTTCTTTAGTTCCTATGGTTTCATTCTTTTCCCTCTATCAATTAAATAAAGGATTAAGCATGATTAACTAGCTTAATTAATTTGGCACTACATTGTGAACCAAAGGGTCTGTTCCTGTACTGCACTGTCCTATGTTCTATGATCTTGGATGAATGGAAATTAAATTCTAGAATCCTAAAATCAAACTTATTTACCAGAAACATATTGGCCTCAAGTTTTTCCTGATCTCCTGCCATAATATTTGAGCATCTCTGGAGAGTCTGTTGACTGGCAGCCTAGAAAATGACTTTAAAAATTTCCATTATTATCATTCCCACTACAGTTTCAACCAAAGAAAACCCTTCTGGGCTGAATGACATAAAGTCTCACCAACTCTTAAGTTCTCAGCAGTCACCTCATTAAGTTTCACTGGCCACAACAGATAGATTGATGGGTGAGAATTCCATCTCATTTTGGATAAGTAGAAAGTGCAGCAAGATAATTTTCAGTGCTGTTTCTAGCTGGAAGTACCTTTTGAGGGGATGTATTTTTGACAGTGTATCCAGCCTTTCCGTAGTGTTTCATGATTTGCTAGGTCTGCACCCCGAAATACCATACCAGAATCAGCAATTGTTCCACGAGACCCTCCCACACCCAAAAAAGACAACTTGCAAGGAGTACAGCACTGCCATCCACAGGAAGACCCCAGTCCTCAAGTATGTGATGCTTGTATGATTTGAACAACTTATGATATTCAGAGATTGTTTAGAATGTTATATTCATAATGTATGTATGTGTTTGGAGATAAATTTAAGTAGGATAGGAGATTCCAGATAATCACTAGGATAGACCACTTGGGCTGAATGACCAGGTTCTGTTATTCTATAATATGCATTATACGTTAGCACAGAGCCGAAAATGTTCGTTTTTCTCTCCCCCTGCAAAGGGATGATCTCGAAGCAAAGAAAGCAGATTTATCTGGTTTGATTTGAAAGACTCAGTGTAGAACATTTATCTTCTTGGCCCTTTATCTTTCACAGGCATGCAATCAATCACTTTCTAGTCACTTTCTTTGAAGATGTAACTGTGCATCAGGATGCCCTTTGTGCAATCCGTCCCAATATCTTGCAGCTTTCAGAAGATGTGTTCAGTAACCTTTGTTTCCGTCACTCACTTTTTGGAAAGTGAGCTTTTTATTATCTAATTGACAACACAGCAAAATGCTGGGGAGAGTCTTGCTTTAGTGCAATAGTGCAAAATGAGTGAGGTTGAGTCCTCAGCCCAATGCATATCTCTCCCTATTTTGTTTCATTGGAAGCCAATTTATCACTATCTAAGAAAGTCAATTATAATTGACAAGACCATCCATTGTTATTGACTAACAAAAAAAAATTCTTAAAAAGATCAGTATGAAAAATGAGCATGTTTTCTTTAGGTGGGAAAATTAGCCCAGGAGCATAAGACTAGAAAGAGGAACAATGTTTGCAAATTGGTGTCACTGATTAGGACAGATGGGAAAGATTTTCTCTGATCTTTTTAGGGACAGAAATCAAACAATGGTATTTTTAACTGCCCTCCAGATGCTCCAATTGAAGTGATTAATACATAACACCTCATCCTGCACATGACAGAGCAGGAATATAGCTGAGGTGGTGTGATTGCAAGTGTGGTGCTAAAATGTGATTGAGAATGAGATTTCAGAACCTCAAGGGACGACATAGAGGAGGTTCTGTGCTTTAAGGCTATGAGATGTTTCAGACTTAGTTGCTAATGAGGATTTGCAGAGGGAAATAGCATTATCTTGCTGATAACTCAGGCAAATTGCCAGACAGGAAAATGTGAAATACTAATAATGACAGTGATGGCACACATACATTATACCCAGTTCTGCTCTGCAATCTGTGGGCCACATCACTTCTGGCTGTTTTCATTGTTATGACATCATCTCCACAATGGGATTGCAGAGATAAATGAAATATGTTATTGGACTGGTGAATATTGGCCATTTGTTCACTTGTGACCGGCCACATACTGTGCACTACAGTCACTCTTGGATTGTAGGCATTAGCTGCACTTTTTACAATGGATAACACAGACTTCACACCGAATTCTTACTGCCACAATACTAAAAGAGTACCTAATCTACAAAAGACCAGCATGAATTCGATGACTTTACCAGTAACATAGTGTGCCCACCTATCCAAACATTGCTAATGTATCCCTCGACTCCATTGTCCAAGTATCTGGCTTCTTAGAGCAAAGGAAATTAAAAAAGGGATTTTGGTGGAGTTCTTAAAAATCATGAAGAATTTTAATAGAGTAAACAGGAAGAAATTGTTTCCCACGGTCGGAAGGGCTGGCAACTAGAGGATATAGATTTACAATAATTGGCAAAAGAACCAGGGGTGAGATAAGGAGAATTTATTTTTGCACAACAGCTGGACTGAAATGATGGTGGAAGAGACTCGATAATAGCTTTCAAAATGAAGCTGAATAAGTATTTGAAGGGAAATTTTTCAAGACCATGAACAAAGAGCAAGGAAATGAGGCTAATTTGTTAGCTTGTCCAGAGAACGGGGACAGACAGAAATGGCCTTCCTTCTGTACTGGATAATTTGATTGATTAACCTCCTGTTGTATAGACATATTTAACAAAGAAACTTTCATTGTGAAGGACAGACTACAAATAATAGACATTTGCTGCTGCATCAGCCTCTGTGATGTTCTTTCTTGGCATCTGTTTCCAATTTTTGCAGCCACATTTTGGAAATTATTTCTTTGCTTTTATTATAAGACAGAGGAGCAGAATTAGGCCATTTGGCCCATCGAATCTGCTCCACCATTTGATCATGGCTGATTTATTATTCCCTCTCAACCCCATTCTTCTGCCTTCTCCCTGTAGCCTTTGACACCCTTACTAATCAAGAACCTATCAACCTTCATTTTAAATATACCCAATGACTTGGTCTCTACAGCCATCTGTGGCAATGAGTTCCACAGACTCCCTAGCCTCTGGCTAAAGAAATTCCTCCTCATCTCTGTTCTGAAGAGATGCCCTTTTATTCTGAGGCTGTGCCCTCTGGTTCTAGATTCTCCCACTCCTGGAAATATCCTCTCCACATTCACTCTATCCAGGTCTTTCAATATTCGGTAGGTTTCAATGAGATACCCCCCCTATCCTTCTAAACTCCAGTAAGTACAGGTCCAGAACTATCAAAAGCTCCTTATACACTAACCCTTTCATCTTCGGGATCATTCTCATAAACCTCCTCTGGACACTCTCCAGTGCCAGCACATCCTTCCTTAGATATGGGACCCAAAGCTGCTCACAATACTCCAAATGTGGTCTGACCAATGCCTTATAAAGCCTCAGCATTACCTCCTTGCTTTTATATTCTAGTCCTCTTGAAATGAATGCTAACGTTGCATTTGCCTTCCTTACTACTGACTCAACCTGCAAGTTAACCTTTAGGAAATCCTGCAGCAGGACCCCCAAGTCCCTTTGCATCTCTGATTTCTGAATTTGTTCCCTGTTTAGAAAATAGTCTACACCTTTATTCCTTCTACCAAAGTGATTGACCATACACTTCCCTACACTGTATTCCCTCTGCCACTTCTTAGCCCATTCTCCCAACCTGTTCAAGTCCTTCTGCAGATTCCCTGCTTCCTCAACACTACGTGCCCCTCCACCTATCTTGGTGTCATCCTCAAACTTGGCCACAAAGCCCTCAGTTCCGTCATCCAGATCATTAACGTATAACGTGAAAAGTAGCGGACCCAACGCCAACCCTGGTGGAACACCACCAGTCACCAGCAGCCAACCAGAAAAGGCTTCCTTTATTCCCACTGTTCGCCTTCTGCCAGTCAGCCTGTCTTCTATCCATGCTAGTATTTTTCCTGTAATACCATGGGATCCTATCTTGTTTAGCAGCCTCATGTGCGGCTCCTTGTCAAAGGCCTTCTGAAAATCCAAGTAAACAACATCCACTGACTCTCCTTTATCTATCCTGCATGTTACTTCCTCAAAGAATTCCAACAGGTTTGCAGGCGATATGTCCCCTTAAAGAAACCATACTGACTTCAGCCTGTTTTATCATGTGCTTCCAAGTACCCTGAACCCTCATCCTGAAAATCTTACCAACCACTGAAGTCAAGCTAACTGGCCTATAATTTCCTGTCTTTTGCTTCCCTCCCTCCCTTAGAGTTTTTCAGTCCTCTGGAACCATTCCTGACTCTAGTGATTCTTGAAAGATCACCACTAATGCCTCCACAATCTCTTCAGCTACCTCTTTCAGAACCCTGGGGTGTAGTTCATCTGGTCCAGGTGACTTATCCACTTTCAGACCTTTCAGCTTTCCAAGCACCTTCTCCTTTAGTAATAGCAGTTACACTCACTCCTGTCCCTGACTCTCTTGAATTTCTGGCATTTGCTGGTGTCTTTCACAGTGAAGACTGATGCAAAATACTTATTCAGTTTGTCTGCCATTTCCTCGTTCCCCATTACTACCTCTCTAGCGTCATTTTCCAGCAGTCTGATGTCCACTCTTACCTCTTTCACTCTTTGTATCTGAAAAAACTTTTGGTATCCTCTTTTATATTATTGGCTAGCTTAGCTTCATATTTCACCATTTCTCCCCTAAATGCTGCTATAGTTGCTTTCATTTGATTTTTGAAAGCTTCCCAATCCTCAAGCTTCCCACTAATTTTTGCAATATTGCATACCTTCTTTTTTGCTTTTATGCTGTCTTTGACTTCCCTTGTCAGTCACAGTTGCCTTATCTTCCCTTTGGAACACTGCTGCCTCTTTGGGATGAAATGATCCTGCGTCTTCCAAACTGCTCCCAGAAACTCCTGCCATTGCTGCTCTACCATCATTCCTGCTAGGGTCACCTTCCAATCAGCTTTGGCCAGCTCCTCTCTCATGCCTCTGTCGTTATCTTTTACTCAACTGTAATAGCGATACATCCGATTATAGCTTCTCCCCCTCAAACTGCAGGGTGAATTCTACCATATTATGATCACTGTCTCCAAAGGGTTCCTTCGGAGATGGTGATCATAATATAAAAGGGATCAAAGATGGGAGACTAGGGGGAAGAATGTTATACTTATAGGACACATCTGAAAATTCACAGGCTTCTGCATGTGTATGACTTTGAAATACAGTGACTCCTTTTTAGGCAAGCATAATTTTTTTCAGAACAGCCAATCAGAAGAGCAATCAGTTCATCTGTTTTTGCTGTTAGTTCAGAGGATCTGAATTATTCAGAACATTGACTTGGTGGGTCTTGCACCCCTTGGGTCTGGACCTCCTGAGCTGTCCATTTAGTTAGACAAACATGGAGCAGGAGTAGGCCATTTGCCCCCACCCCTGGAGCCACATTTAATAAGATTATGGCTGATTTAAATGCCTCATCAACTCCTGTCTGTCCCAGTAACCTTTGCTTATTAAGAATCCATCTACTTCTACCTCAGAAATATTAAAGGACTCTACTCCCATTGCCGTTTGAGGGAGAGAATTCCAAACACTGACGACCCTCTGAGAGAAAGAAATTTCACCTACCTTAAAGGGCAAATGCTTGTTTTTAAACAAAGGCTGCTCATTCTAATTTTTCCTGTAAGAGGAAACGACTTCTCCACGTCCATCCTCTTAAGACTCCTCAGGATCTTGTGTTTTATTCAAGTCTCCTCTCGCTCTTCTAAACTCCAGCAGATACAACCTACTCTAACTACCCTTTCTTCAAAAGGCAACGTGCCCGTTCCAGGTCCTAACTTAATAGAGCTTCTCTGAACTGATTCTCATGTAGATGCATCCTTCCTTAAGTAAGGAGATCAATACTATACACATTACTCTAGACGATATAGCTGAAGCATCACCTTCCAGCTTTAGTATCGAATTCCTTTTGCAATAAATCATCTGTTGGGTTCCCTAATTATTTACTGTATCTGCTTGCTATCCTTATGTGAATTGTGCATTAGGGCACCCAAATCCCTTCCCAGCTCAAGAGCTCTGCAACTTCCTAGCATTTAGATGATGTGCTGCTTTTACTTTTCCTGCCAAAATGAACATTTTCACATTATTCTCCATTTGCCAGATCTTTGCCCACTCTCAT
>JAUZTB010000072.1:8997639-9007973 GCA_034780895.1 Rhynchobatus australiae
ACACCTTGCATCTATGTGAATGTTTAGTGATTTGACCTACAAATTACCCCATGTTATTTTTACATTAAAACTTTGCTGTGAGGCATCTTGATTCTTTTTCTGAAAGTTGCATAAAGAACAAGAACTTCAGTTGTGAGCTTCACAAATCAGTGTTGTTGGGTTTCCCTCTGTGCCACCGTGCTGAAATTGACATTGTTGATTTCAGTGCACTTATTGCATGTAGCCCAGCAGGTACAATCTTTGCAGCCATTCCTGAAAGGCATGTACCACAATAGGAGGAGCATTCTCAAAGTGAGATGGGGTCCAGTAGGTGACAGGTGGACCGAAGAGGGGTGGAGGATGATGTGCAGATGGAGGCAGGTGGGGAAAGAGGAGGGGTGGAGTTGGGAGACAGAGGCAGGTAGGTGATAGGCGGAGGCAGACAAAGAAAATGAAAAAAAAGGCTCTGATGCAGAGTCTCGACCCAACACTTCGACAATTCTTTTGCCCCCACAGACACTGCCTGACCCATTGAGTTCTTCCAGCAGGTTGCCTTTTTTATGTAAAATCTGATTTGCTGTGGGCAGTAAATAAAATATCACCACAGACAAAATTTGTGTTGCAATATTGCTGACAACATTTTGGGAAACTCACAGCAGAAAAATTGTGTTCGGGAGAATGAAATGCCCACTGAATGTGAGAAGATAGGTATCCAAAGTCACCCAGAAACATGAACAAAATTGCTCTGCTCCAGACTAACCCAATTTCAACTGCAGCACCATATCTTTTCCAAATTATGTAGTTGACTTTCTAGTCCCCAAGTGTTGTAATTTTTCATATTTTCCCATAACATATGAGACCATTCAGCCCATTGACTCTATGATGGTTCTTCAAGCAATCCCATCAATCCCATTCTCCCACTTATTTCCCTGTAACCCACTCTCTATCACATACCCATCAACTCCACCCTGATTCTGCTATCTCCCAATTACTCTCAGGTTAATACGTGCCAACTCAAGGTAATGTTTTAACCTTCTGCCAATTGTTTTCATGGCTTGGTTCAAAGCACCCCTTATGATGTTTGAGTGACAGCATGAGGACCTTTGTTGCAGGGGCCCATGATGTTCCAGAGAAGCTCCAGTTTGATTTGGACAGGTTGAATGAGAGGACAGACACAAGACAGATACAGTATAATGGGGATAAATGGTGAGGTTATCCTACTTTGGTGGCAATAACAGGAAGGCAGGTTATTATTTGAATGGTGATAGATTGGGAAGAGGGGAGGTGCAATGACACATGGGTGTTCTTGTGCACCAGTTGCTAAAGGTAAGCATGCAGGTAAAGCAGGCAATTAAGAAGGCCATTAAAGTGAGAGGGTTAAAATGTAGGAGTAGGAATATTATGTTGCAATTCTACAGGGGATTCGTGCGACTGCATCTGGAACATTGGTCTCCTTATTGGAAGATAGAGAGAATTCAATGAAGATTTACCAGACTGATCCCTGGGATGGCAGGACTGACATATGGGGAGAGATTGGGTTAATGAGGTTTATGTTCACTGGAGTTTAGAAGAATCAGAGGGGATCTCATAGAAACCAACAAAATGCTAAGGGCTGAGCAGATTGGATGCAGGAAGGATGTTCCCAGGTCCAGGACCAGGGGCCATAGTCTAAGGGTAAGGGGCAAGCCATTTAGAACTGAGATGAGGAGAAATTTCTTTTCCCAGAGGGTGGTGAACCTACCTCACACCTCCCTCTTACCTCTTTATGCTGGTTACTTCCCCTCTTCTCACAGTCCAGATGCAGGGACTCGAGGTGTCAACCATCCCTCTGCCTCCACAGTCGCTGCCTGACCTGCTGAGTTCCTCCAGCATTTTGTTTTATGCTCCAGCTTCCAGCATCTGCCATCTCTTGTGTCTTCATTCAAGGAAGTGGTAGATATGCTGAACCAGTTTCCAGGTCTATATAAATGTACATTTGTCTTGTATCTGAGTTTTTTTTGTCATTCTTGAATTGGTTCTTTTGGTTGCAGTAGAGTTTTCTTCCCAATTCACTTCACTTATTTTCTTCCTGGTCTGGATTTACTAACCATTGTTCCTTTCTTTTCCCAGTTGATTTATATGTAACTATCCCACAGAACTGCATCTAATGCTGGTGATGTTCCTGAAGGACAAGTGGATGGCACTGATATCATCTTCCACTTTGAATTTAATTAAAATGTCAAATGTTCGTTCAGTGTAATCTCTAATCATACATCCATTCCCGTGTGCATTCATCTTGTGTTTTTGTGTTTCATTTGTTTTGTTTCATTTGTTCATCATTGCCTCTGCAGCTCGTGGTCTCTGCCCCCATAGATTTCATCGTCTGCTTAGAGGGTGGGTGGTCTAGCCCTGGAGGAGGATTGTCCACCACCACCACCACCCAAACCCACCATCCCCCTGAACCTGCCTATTACCCTGTCTTCACTCTTGGTGTGCTTGGAGCAGGGCAGGCACCATTCACATGGAGACCCTGATGCCGAGTTCCCTCTTTCTCTCTGTCTTCCTGCAGGGGGTTAGAGAGAATTCCGCACAGTGAAACTCTTTTCCCTGTCAAGGATTCCATGGCTTGCCTTCACTGCCCACTAAAGGAACAACAGGCAGGCTTGAGACCTGGACTCTTAGATGGAGTCAAGTGTTCAGGCTAATGATGGTTAAAATAAAAGACTGATTCTACTTATTAAGTATAGAAGACCTGAACACTCAGTGATGTCTCTCAGTCCTTCAGTTACTAATGAAAATATTATTGGTAAAGTATTGAATGCTTTCCCCGAGAGCTGGCCCTGATCAATTGTGTGAACAGAGAGACAGCAACTAACGTTATACAGCAGGGTTTATTTTCAATATCCGCTCTGGATGATAACCTGGCCGATATGGGGGTCACACATCCTTGTTAAACCTCCCTGAATTTCATTGAGTTGGAACTGGGGTGAGAACTGTGTCGGTTCTATAATGGCTGCTGTGCCAGATATACCAGGCCAGCACGCAGGAGGTGGTGTTGGAATTATTTCTCTCTCCCTGTGAGCCCTAGTGGTGTGACAGCTTGATATAATACCTCCCTTCTCCAACCCCTACACCACCAGCTCCCCCCTTACTTTTCAATTCAGGCTTGAATTTCAAGTAATCTTGATTCCCTACCTGATGGTCATTAACTAAATTACAACTTCCAAATCTGGGTGCATTTCAATACTGTCTGTAAGTTTTGGTTTTTGTGGAAAGGGATCCCTTTCAATGAAATTTCATATTCCCATCTCTTTGACCTCAATAGGCAATATACCCGCCGGACTCAAGAAAAAGCGAATATATCATCAGATGCGCCTCCCACCACCAGGTTAGGCGGAGCACAGAGGCCTGTCTTATCACATTTAACATTCCATTTGTGGTGTCATTTGTCTAAATGTGTTGGGAGTGGGTCTGGGTGTTTTCCTGAGCATGGACAGATTGCTGCGTCGCTGTTGAGCTCCTCAAACTGTCGCAATGGATTTTCAGCTTGTAGAAGGAACATTTTCTGACTTTCTTTTCTGACTTGACCCTCAACAAAACTTAACTGCTTTCTATACTTGGAAAAATCACTAGCTTCTTGTAAACCTGAAGCATATTCTCTCCTCCAGTAGCATATTATTACCATGTGTAATAATTGCACCGCATGCAATGACTGTACCGTGGATCCAACTTCATCCTGGTGGGAATGGAAACAGGATTGAAAATATGCAATTCAACAGCTGAGGAAGGATGTTCTATTTGCCAAGTGCTTGCATGTCCGTTCCTGTCTGTATACCCTGAATGACCTGAGTTCTGCATACAGCATATGGACAATCCATTTCCAGAGCTAAATGGAGGACACTCAATTTGTTTTCTGCCAAAATGTCTACAGGCAAGAAATGTTGGAAGAAGATGGCTGTATTTCTTTCTCTCCACTGCTACTGCATTTACCTTCCTGCTTACGCTCTCCTTTGCACAGAAAGAAAGTGGTTCGCATTGCTTCTGACAATGGTTAATGCAAGGCCTGGATGGATGAAGTCTGTTTAAAGCGTGGAGAGAGGAATTGCCCCAAGTTACGCACCCTTGTGTCCAGAGTTGCTCAACACAGGCTTGGATGGACATCCAGTTATTTTGCTCTGAATTCATATTCAATTCATATTCAAATTGTTCAATTCAGCTGCGGTTCTAAGCTGTTGGCGCTGAGGCAATGCTCATTGCAGGGTTGCCCAGTCCCATACTTGATCGCATGTGCCAATGAAATCAGTGACTACTAGTAGTACAGTAGTTCACCAGCAATAGTAGTTCACCAGTTTTATTCTAGGTTGCCAGTAAAATAAAAAAAATATAAAGTCCATTTCATATTGTTGTTTATATTTTACGATTTTGAAGGGTCTTATTGAATCTATGCCTGCTCTCAGAGCAATATTCTTCCTGTAATCTATTCTCTAATCCTGCCCATTAATACTCACTGGTTCTCCCACCAGCCACTTGTAATAGGGCTCATCCATAGCAGTTAACTTTGGATGTGAGAGGAAACTAGAGCACCCGGGGAAACCCAGGTAGTCACAGGGAGAATGTGTAAGCTCCACATAGCACTGGAGGTTAGAATCAAACCCAGGTCACTGGAGCACTCAGTGGCTGCACTCCCTGCATTGCTACTGGGACTAAAGTTACCAAGGAAACTCCCATCAAAAACCATTACCAGAAAAACCTACTCTTTGGTTTGACCTGGAGCATAGAGCAGTTTAAGTACAGACCCCAACTCTGGAGAAATAGCTTGTATCTGAAATGCTGGTGAACTCTGTTAAGATGCATCAACCATTATGCAAATCTGTAAAGTTCTTAAATCTAATTATCTTGCATTGCCTGTTACAGAGCATGAAATGAGCCCAGCGTTTTGGAGGAACCAAGCCCAGGAAACATTGAAACGGGCTCTCAACTTACAAAAGCTCAACACCGGTGTTGCAAAAAATATAATTCTTTTCCTAGGCGATGGTATGTTTCAGATATTGGAGGATGACTAAGTTCCTTGTTGACCTTAGCTGTGAGCAGATTTCTCTTTTGCCGATTTTGGCAGCCGTGAATGACGATGAGATGTTGGGGGCTTAGGGCAGTGGAATTCAAGGCTTTTAGGTGATTGGTGTTGTCGATTCTCCACGCACTGAAGTGCCCAGGATGTGAGTTTAACAGAATGGAATTTCCTTTCTGAGGGGAACTTGGAAAAAGTTGTAGGGAAGTCTTCATCAACTCCACGTATGCACTATCTGCAGATAAATGGGTTTAATTTTGGTTTTATTTGTTTACTGACTATTCCTTCTAATTGCCCTTGAACTTACTGGCCCTATGAGGCCATTTCAGAGGGTATTTAAGTCAACCATATTAGTTGGTCTTGGTAAAAATGGTAGATTTGCTTCCCTATATTTCTTAACAGTCTCGTGGTATTTAGTCTCCATTACCAATGCCAACTTTTTGTTCCAGGTTTATCAAATTTCCATATTTCCTTGCAGCAAAGAGGAAGGCATTCATTCCACTAAGTCTACGCTAACTCACAGAACAAATCCATTCCCCAGTAATTTTGCTGTAATCTACTCTCCCCCAGTTGCCATCAACTGCACCCATATTCTTCCACTCACCTACACACTGGGGACAATTTATAGTGGTTAGTTATAGAGCCATACACATGAAAACAGGCCCCTTGGCTCACTGAATCCACGTTGAACATCAAGCACCCAAATACTGTACATTAATTCTACATAAATCCCATTTCATTCCCTTGACACTCCCATCCACTGCCCTCAGTCTCTATCAGTCAGTAAAGGCAATTTACAGTGGCCATTTACCCAACAACCAACATGCCTTTGGGATGTGGGAGGAAACCAGAGCACCCAGGGGAAACCCATGCAGTCACAGGGAGAACCATGCAAACTCTACACAGACAGCATCGGAGTCAGGATTGAACCTGGGTCACTCGAACTATGATGCAGCAGCTCCATACTAGCTGTACCACCGTGCCACCCAGTTAATCAACTGAATTTAAATTCTCAATCTGTCATGGTGGGATTTGAACTGGTTTCTCTGGATCAATAATCTAGTTGTCTGACTACTAGTCCAGCAATTTAACCATTATGCTGCTGTGCTTGAGCATAGAGTGACATGAGAAAAGACCCAAGAAAATCATGTATTGTAAAAAAGAGACAACTAAAAGTGATGCAATTCATTCGGTACGAAGTGTCGTGGTTAAATTCTTTGACTAATGCCCAGAGGCCTGGGATAATGATCTGGAGACATGAGTTTTACTCCCACCAAAGGAAATTTAAATTCAATAAATTCACTAAATCTAGAATAAAAATGTAATGTTGGGAATGTGGGTCATGAAACTACCAGATTGGCATAAAAATCGATCTGGTTTACCAATCACCTGCAGTGAGGGAAACGGGCCATCCTCACCTACCCCTAGACTGTGTGTGAGCCCAGGGCCAACAAGGTGGTTGACTCTTAGCTATCTTCTAAAATGATCCACCAGGCCACTTGCTCCAGTTTTATTGTATTGGGAATAAAGCCCATCTTTCCAGGAATGCCCTCAATTGATCAGTGCTGCTCCTGCCTTTTATTATAAAATGTGATCCATAAAAAAGCATGGGATAACTGGACTGATTTATTCTCTTTCAGACTGCATTGTAGAGTTTTGCACTCATCAGTGGCTGAGCAGTTAATCTGCAAGATGAAGTATGACTTAGTGGCTGCCTTGAAAACATTATGAAGGGGGTTGAAAGGTTAGATATTTCCATGTGCTAGATGAGTTCAGAACTGGGAGATGACACATGAGATGATCATTAACAAATCCAATGAGGGAGTCAGGAGAAACTTGAGGGAAGGAGTTTGATTCGATGTAGAGTCATCTCCTAATTGACATGAGGAAGAGGAACTTAATCAACGCCATCAGGGAGAAAGAAGTAGCTGGCGATTTGCGAAGGTGGGATAAGGTCAGCTATTCAGTTCTGTTTGGAGCGTAGTTGGGTCAAATGGCCTGCTTGTCTCCTTTATTCTCCATTGTGTGAGTTATTTTCAGTTTATCCCACACTTTTGCATTCAATTTACACTTGCAGCAACAAAAGTAAATGTAGCTCGAGAATTTGAGAATGCAATGGACTGTGCTGACTGTGATCGCATTGGGATGCTTATTGGAATGTGACTGGGGTTGCTGTCCAGTATATTTTATCTTAACCTATTTCCAGATTTGTTCTTCCAATGATTGAAGCATAACTTATGACAGCCTCTTCCAAAACATCCCAAGATGCCTGTAGTAAACTTACCTCCATGGAGGACTTCTTTGTGATCTTGGTGGTGTCATTGATAATTTTCCATGGATGACTTTAAGAATGAACAAGGTTAGGTCATCAGTGCCCCTTTTGTACACCAAGGAAAATGAACATGCACTGTCAGCCCACTCTAGCTGCTCAGCTCATTGCGGACCTGTTGGAATCCTGTCCTATTGCCAAGGGCAAAACTAAGTATGACTAAAATTAAGATGTGCATAGATTTAGAGACCAGAAAGTAAGCTGGGAAAGCACAGAGGAAAGACTGCTGATGTTCTCATTGCTAAGACATCGTTGTTCTTTTACAGGGATGGGGATCCCCACGGTGACTGCTGCTCGAATTCTGAAAGGCCAGCTGGAAAACAAGAATGGAGAGGAGGGTTTCTTGGAAATGGACAAGTTCCCATATGTAGCTCTTTCAAAGGTGGTTCATCATCTTCTGCAAGTTGTGTTAATCTCCCGTCCAGTTGAATTTTGCTCTCATTCCATCTGGGTAGTGCTTATGGCAAATTGGGTGCACTCAAAAAAGTGGCAAAATTGGGTCATCCTCGCTTTAAGAAAAGATTGTTATCAGTCTTTCCATTTAGAAGCAATAGAATGTGGCATGGCTGGGTGCTTGCTGAATTTGCAGCTGCCACGTTACTTGTGCTGGACTGGGACAGGAGTCACTCTCCACTGCAGTCACACAAGGAGCCAGAAAAAGAGTGGGGGGGGGGGGAAGGGGGAGGAGTGCAGGGAGAAAAAGGAACTGGGCAAAGAGGACAACAGCACTGCCATCTCCTTAGGGAGACCACCCCACTTTTGGGCCCCCATGTGTATCAAGTCATGCTGGACAATGGGATCATGGGGGTCATCGAGGTGTAGAGTGCAGAGACCCTGGGATCTGAGTCCATGCTCCCTGTGGTGAAAGGATCAGCAAATATAAACCAAGGTGGAGAAGTCAGTGTTTGGAACAACTCTTCACTCACTTACTGTTCCCAACTCCTGATGTCTTGTGGTTTGTTCTTAGTTTCTCTGTGGACAGTTCACCCGTCTTTTCTCTCATACAGTAATGAGCATCGCACACACCAATGATGTCACATACCAGAACAGCAATGGGGAGATGGCACCTACGTCAGGGTGAACCAAACCCAGTCTGATTTCCCAGTGGGCGGGACTTCAACAGGAAATGGGCGGAAACATTTTACACAAGCCCAACATAAATTTTTACGCACAATTTATGGACAAATAACAGCTGCAATGTCTAATTTCTAAGTATAACTCTTGAAGGCCACTGATCACATCAGAATTTCACCTCCTGTATATGTCGGATGACTCCAGCTTGTAAATCCAGTTACATAAAGGTTTTCTCCTTAGTATTTTGCAATGAATTTGACAAGTTGACTGGGCACTTCCTGGCTTCTGCTAACCTTGTGACACTGGGTGTGACAGGGCCTGTCCAATGGCTCCTCCAGTACTATGGGTAACCTGGACCACAGCTCCCTGGTAGTGCCTGTTGTTGGACACTCCCAGGTCAATGTGATCTCACTGGCATAGGCCAGCTTTGGATGGTTGGCAGGTAAGCACATGACTTACCTGCATTCTTGACCCGGATCATCTGCACTGAACTAACACCCCCTTCTACAATACTTACATCGTCACCTTTCCATGATGAACTCGGTCTTAATTTTTCCTCTCTCCCCCGCCCCAGAGCTGTCTTGTATCCCGCCCACCTTCCAGCCACTGATGTCGGTACCCAGTCTCCCCAGCCCTCCCTTCCCTAGAGATGACATCCCCCCATCCCATCCTATTCACATTCTACAACCAATCCCCCTCTCCTGCTGAATACTGGACTCCAGTGCCCTTTCCCCAGCCTCAACCCTCTCCATGGAGAATCACTGACTAACAGGGTCACTTCCTGCTCCTCTAGTTGAGCTCACCTTGATAGGGTTCACCAGAATTTCGAGGCACAAATGTCATAATTATCTTAATCATTGAAGAAATGTGCTTTTCCCTTCATTATCTTTAAAGTGGGAATGGCTAAAGATAAATGCACCTAAAGACAATAACATTATCTTCTCCCAGTAAAACTGGCTGTTAGTGAATTGATTATGTAACTGTTGCTGACTTATGAGACTGGCTATTTTAATTATATGTTATTATGAATTTGTTGTATGACCTTATTTGATTGTGTTCGTTGAATTATGAGATGTATGGTTATTCGGGAGGTGGAAAGATAAGGCTCAGTTTGACCTTGATGTGGCTTCTCTCTCTCTCGTTCACCAGACCTATAACACCAATGCCCAGGTACCTGACAGCGCTGGCACAGCAACAGCCTACCTGTGTGGTGTTAAGGCAAACGAAGGCACCGTGGGCGTGAGTGCAGCCTCAGTACGTAGACAATGCAACACCACCTTCGGCAATGAAGTGACATCCATTCTGAAATGGGCAGAAGATGCTGGTTAGTGTTGTGTACATGGCCTCAGTCCAAACATGCTGTCTTTCTTTTCATTGCTCTCAGTGTCATTTCAGTGGTCATTAGTCTAACTTACCACAATGCAATAGGAGGCCATTCATCCTATCAGGACACAACAGGACATTCTCATCAATTCCATTCCCTTTCTCATTTCCTTGTTTCCCTGCATTCTCTCTAACTTGCTCATTAAGTTTGGTTAATTTTTGCTGCTTGCCTACTTAAGGCCTAATTTGAAGTAGCTGTGTAATGCACCAGCATGTCTTTGGGATGTGGGAAAACCCATGAGGTCACAGGGAGAGTGTACAAACTCCACACCTATTGTACTCGAGTTCAGGATCGAACTTGGGTCTCTGGAGCAGTGAGGCAACTTCACTAATTGCTGCTCCATTGTGCTACCCTATACGAGGAGACAGTGAGGAGACATTCAAGGAGCAGTTTTACAATGGGGAGGAGTGATGGTCACTTTGATTTACCTCACAACACATAATAACCTCTTCGTTGGAGCAACTTACCTTCCTGATATAAAACCTGAATATATTGGTGATGCTCAGCAGGTCAGATGATGT
>JAUZTB010000072.1:9099947-9111904 GCA_034780895.1 Rhynchobatus australiae
ACCGGATCCCCTCCCCATCTGGTTCCATCTGCCCTTCATCCCTCACTCGGTTGCCATTATTACCTTCCTTATTTTTCAGATTCCAACACCAGTAGCCTTTGTGTCCCCACGTATCCCCCTCCAGCCTCTGTCTCTGCCTTCACCGTCCCCACCCTCCCTCTGTCCCTCCCTCCACCTGGTTCCTTCTGCCTTTTTTTTCCTTGTTTGCTTCCACCTATGACCCACCTGCCTGCCTCCCAACTCTACCCCTCCCACTTCCCTACCTGGCCACATCTGCCCATCATCCTTCACCCTTCCTCGGTTCACCTCTGTCCCACCCCTCTCCTCTTTATACTGGCTATCTTCCCTCTCCACTCTCAGTCCCTGTACAAGGTCTCAACCTGAAACATTCCTTCCCCCCACGGATGCTTCTTGACTTGCGAGTTCCTCCAGAAGTTTGTTTTTAGCTCTCTTCGTGACTGATGAGCAATTCTGGGAACCAATCTGGTGGTTCTTCACTGCAATTGCCCTCTAAAACAAACACCTTTTGTTTTAGTGACCAAAACTGTACACAGCATTCCAGGTGTGGTGTCACCAGGCCCCAGATAATTATAGTAGGATATCTTAACTCTTGTACTCGGTCCTATAACAATAAAAGCCAACATACAATTTGCCTTCCTATCTGCCTGCTGTATCTGCATGTTAGTTTTCAGTGACTTGTGTGCGGGAAACCCAGATCCATTTGGACAGCAACACCTCCCAATCTCTCAACATTAAAAATATACTCAGCATTTCTGAACAAAATGCTAAAAAGCAAGTGGACACACAAGAGACTCCAGATGCTGAAATTTGAAGCTACAAACAATCAGCTGGAGGAACTCGGTGGGTCGGGCAGCATCTGTGGGGGGAAAGGAGTTGTCACCTTTTCAGGTTGTGATTCAGGGTTTTGACCTGAAATGCTGACAATTCCTTTTCTCCCACAGATGTTGCTTGACCCACTGAGTTCCTCCAACAGATTGTTTTTTTTTGAAAAAAAGGCAAGTGGTGGGTGAGGAATTAGTTATTAGAGATGTACAGCACAGAAACAAGCCTGCTAAATCAGCTCCAACAATTTGCACTAATCCCATTTTTTTTTATTCTCCCCATATAACTATTCCCCACCTCCCAAGATTTGACCATTCACCTACAGGCTAAGTACAATTCCCAGCAGCCAATTAACTTTCCAACTTGCATGCCTTTGGGATGTGGTTAGAACCTGGAGGAAGCCCACACAGTCACAGGAGAACCTGCAAACTCCACACACACAACAACAGATGTTGGGATTGAATTCCAGCCGCTGGAGGTGTGAGGCAGCAGCTCTACCAGCTGCACCACTGTACTGTCTGGAATGCACTGTTTGAACAGTGATACAGTGGATTCAATTGGCTGAATTTTGCCGATAAATCCAGTGGTTCCAGGGCAAGTTTATCCACTTAAATGTACACAGGCTTGGGATCTCAAGAGTATGCCTGTCCAAATGCGGAACTCCCCAACAAAATGATAGATTTCAACCGGTAAATCTGGTGGTATATTCCAGACCAGCTCGAACCTTGACATTGGAATTTTGTCAATCATTGAACTGGGACAATTTGCAGGGAGGGCTCTGAAAGAAAACTGACTTTGGGAGTAATTGGTGAACTTTCAAAGAGCCAGCATGGGCTGATGGGCTTCTCAGCAGTAAAGAGGAAGGAACAAATGTTTGGCGGTGGATGGGTTGCCAGCCAAACAGGATGCCTTGTCCTTGTTGCTGCTGAGCTTCTTGAGTGCTGATGGAGCTACACTTAACCAGGCAAGTGGAGAGTACTCCTGGCCTTGTAGAGGGTAGAAAAGTTTTGGGATTAGTCATTCATCGCAGGATACCCAACCTCTTACCTGCTCTTGTAGACACAATATTCATGTGACTGGTCTAATTGTGTTTTTAGTTCAAAGTCCTCCAGAACACTGGTGAGTGAGTCTCATTGGGAGACTGTTCAACCAGGAGCGTATTACAGCTGAGCCCAATCTTGTCTTCTGCATAGAGCCTGTGGCAATCTCCCATAGCAGTGGGCAATGAAAATCCCATTTGATGGCTTTACCTCCATCTCCCCCCCCCAAAAAACTCCAGCTGATAATGTTATCATGACCACCACTCTGCTCTCCGATCCCCAAGCAATAACCTTAACCGCTCTTCCCCCAAGCCCAAGTTGATTGCTACAATTACCATCCAGAGAGTGGGTAGGAAGTTAGTGGGAGTAAAGCTTTGTGATCACCTTCAACCATTAGCACAGATCCCTCTGATGATACAAGGACCCTGTTGATTGCTGTGACTCAGCACGACTCAAACTCAGAGAGTGAATATTTTTAAATTCTGTTTTATTGGGATTTTTTGCAATGTAACAGATGTAGCAGCTGTCTTAGTTAACCATCCAGTTACTTACATGGAACAAGGAATAAACTGGGATCATTTATTGGCCCAGAGGAGATTTGATTGAGGTGTTGAACATCATCAATGTGGATTTACTGGAATAAACAAGGAGAAGTTGTTTCCACCGATAAGGAGGGTTGGTGACCAAGGACACTGATTGAAAGGGATCGGCGAGGAAGAGAAGTGTTTTACACAGCAGGTTTCTGTCATCAGAATTCACTGCTTGAAAGGGCAGTGGATGCAGTTCCAACAAAAACTTCCAACAGGCAACTCGATAAGTTCTTGAAGGGGAAAGTCGCGAGGGCTGGAGGGAGGGAGCAGACAATGGAGTTACAGATCTTTTTCATAGAATCAGCATGGGAACAATGGACAGAATAATTTCTATCTGTGCAGTGAGAGCCTATGAATTCTCTCTTGCAAAATAAAAACATTAAAGCAAAAAGAGAAAAAGAAAACTAGGAAAAAAAAGTGTGTTGTTTAAAGGTGCCCCTTCATCTCAAAGTGTGCGGCAACCCAAACTCTTTGTCTCTGTTTCACAAAAGTACCTCCTGCATAACTGAAGTGCTTGTGTTACATTTATTTCTCTCCCCTTTTGGGATTAAATTTCTCAAAAAATTGTAAGCATTTAAATAAATGTTTTGCCCATTGCAGGGTTTAGTTTGACAGTTGGAATTCAGGGAAAGACCCCACAAATGGGACCACATCACATAGTCTGCCCCAGAGTTTCCCAGTCCTGACCAAGATGCTGGCAAATTGACACAGTGAAGTGAAACAATTGTATGGAATCGATGTTGTTCAAGACTAAGGCTGACAGATTGGAGGCATAGCTGGTGAGTGGAGATTTTCCTGAAATTGATTTGCCCCCTCATAACCAATCTTATAGAGTTATTTGAAGAGGTTACCAGGAAGGTTGAGGAAGGGAAGGTGGTGGATGTTGTCTACATGGACTTTAGCAAAGCCTTTGACAAAGTCCCGAATGGAAGGCTGCTCCAGAAGGTTAAGTCACTTGGCATTCAGGATGAAGTAGTCAATTGGATTCAACATTGGCTTAGCAGGAGAAGCCAGAGAGTGGTAGTTGAAATTTGTCTCTCTGATTGGAAGCCTGTGACTAGAGATGTGCTGCAGGGATCGGTGCTGGACCTTTTGTTGTTTATCATCTATATCAGTGATTTAGGTGATAATGTGGTAGACTGGATCAGCAAATTTGCGGATGACACCAAGATTGGGGGCATAGTGGACTGCGAGAAAGGCTATCAAAGCTTGCAAAGTGATCTGGACCAGCTGGGAAAATGGGCTGAAAAATGGCAGGTGGAATTTAATGCAGACAAGTGTGAGATGATGCATTCTGGGAGGACAAACCAGGGTAAGACTTACACAGTGAATGGTTGGGCACTGAGGTGTGCGGTAGAACAAAGGGACCTTGGAATACAGATCCATAATTCCTTGAAAGTGGCATCACGGGTAGATAGGGTCATAAAGAGAGCTTTTGACACATTGGCCTTCAAAAATCAGGACATGGAGTGCAGGAGTTGGGATGTTATGTTGAAGTTGTACAAGATGTTGGTGAGGTCAAATTTAGAGTATTCTTTGCAGATCTGGTCACCTCTCTACTGGAAAGATATCAATAAGCTTGAAAGAGTGCAGAGAAAATTTACATGACTTTTGAAGAGACTTGAGGACCTAAGTTACAGGGATAGGTTGAATTGGTTAGGACTTTATTCCCTGGAGTGCAAGAGAATGAGGGGAGATCCTATGGAGGTATACAAAATTATGAAGGGTATAGGTAGGGTGAATGCATGCAGGCTTTTTCCCCTCAGGTTGGGTGAGACTAGAACGAGTTCATAGGTTTAGGGTGAAAGGTTAAGTATTTAAGGGGATTCTGAGGGGGAACTACTTCACTCAGAGGGTGGCACAAGTGTGGAACGAGCTGCCAGTGGAAGTGTTGGATGTGGGTTCAATTGTAACATTAAAGAGAAGTCTGGATAGGTACATGAATGAGAGAGGTATGGAGGGCTATGGTCCGGGTGCAGGTAGATGGGACTAGGCAAAAAATTAGGCTGGCATGAACTAGATGGGCAAAGGGGACTGTTTCTGTGCTGTAGTGCTCTATGACTCTATGAGAGGTTTTAAGTGTAAAGGTAAAATGGAGAAGTCTGGATTATTTTCATTTTAGGAGCAAGGGCAGGAATGATGTCTGGTAGAGGTATCTGAAATTATGAAGAACTTGAATCAGATAAGTTGGGAAACTTCCAACTCCTGAGTAAATTGGAAATGGGAGGTTATAAAGCTAGGAGCACCCTCTAAAAAGGCAGTTGGGAAAGTAAATGTTAGTGTTCATTTGCTGGCATTTGAACTTTATTGCTAAACCTATTTGGTTTATTTGCAAACCTATCTTAGTAGGCTTAAAACTAAACCTACTTATTGAAAGGTTAGGGACATGGGAGCTCTATCAGAGAGTAACCAGGTGCACAATGTGGCCTCTTCCTGGGAGAGAAAATTCGCAGTGCCAGACACAACAGTGGGCAGGTCTAAGCAGAAAACTTGCTGATGAGGTTCCAATGCAGCCGTGTAACCTCTGCCAATGCTGAGCTCATTGCCAAAGGGCGGTGTTCATCTTTGTCCTGTTCTCTTTACATTCCTCAAATATGTCTCTGTGTCTTATAATGACAATGTTATGGAGTGTTCTCCTCTCACTGTTACTGCTGCATAGGTATTCAAGGCATAGGAAAAGGTCATTGAACCCATGTGGCCTGCGCTGAAGGTTATGGTTCACACAAGCCTCTTCACACTCCCATTTCCACATCATGTCATCAGTACAACAAGTCAACCTCGATCCCAAGGGACCAGTTAGGAAGAATCTTTTAATTTTGGCATGTCTTCACCCTTGGACCATCTCCAGTGTCTGTTTCTCCTGTTCATAAAATGGAGACCCAGCTCCAAGGTGCATGTTCTTTGGGTGTAAGGGTGATGAATCTTTTCCAACATGTTGCCCATTGTGCAAACCCATATCTGGCATAAATCGTGTTGTCCGCCACATTAGTGAGCATAGCGAGATGTGTTTCTCGCCAAAAACCTGCCAGGTGGGCAGATCATGACATCAATCAACATGCAATGATAACTTGATGCAATGTTGCTGTCTTGGAGATTACTATTCCAGCTAACACCCTCTTCAAGCTGTGCGCTTTTGACATGCATTAAGGAGCATGAAAGATGCGAGAGCAGAGCGAGTTAAATGGATTACATTCCCAGGGCGAAAGCTGATTGAGTTCTATTGCTATTGCTATGACTCCACCAGTATTTGATGCTCCTAGAATTCTTCAGCCTTACTAGCGACTTGTGTGTGTGGTAGTGAAGAACTTTGTTTTGACTTCCAGATTCTTGCACAAGCCAGTTGCTCCCAGACATAAGTAGGCAGGCTCGGTAGTGTAGTGGTTAGTGTCACGCTATTACAGCACCAGCGACCTGGGTTCAATTCTGCTGCTGTCTGGAAGGAGCTTGTACATTCTCCCTGTGTCTACATGGGGTTCCTCTGGGTGTTCTGGTCTCCCACATTCCAAAGACGTACGGGTTAGGAAGTTGTGGGCATGCTATGTTGGCGCCAGAAGCGTGGCGACAGCTGTGGGCTGTCCCCAGAAGATTCTACGCAAAAGATACATTTCACTGTGTGTTTCGACGTACATGTGACTAATAAAGATACTTTATCTTATATCTGTGGGCATGACTGGAAAGCTGAGCAAAGGGCAACAGAGCAGGGTGAGCTGCTGGGAGAGGAAGGGAGAGAGGGGGAATTGGGAGGAGGCCTTATTCATGAAAGGCGTTCAGAGATTTTCCCACTGGAGCCTCAGTAAGGAGCAGCTTTTGAGACGTCTGTGCTTTAGGACAGACACCCACACTGAAATGTGAGGCTTGCTCCTGCCCCAACTATAATCTCAGAGCAAGACAAGGACTGCATTGGCTATCCAGGCCCTCCCATCTGTGAACGTCAGTGCAGTGGGATCCTTCCAAGATGGGATTAGAGATATTTTTATAATTTCACAGTGTTTAATCTATCAGTGCAAAGGGTTCTTACTTTCTCAAATCAGAGACGGCTGACAATCTTTTATTCTCTCTCGACCAAAAGCAGCAGGTAAAATGCCCAAGGTGTCTCATGAGGATTCAGAGCACTATTGACTCCAGGTATGTCACTTTGTCAGCATCTCATGTCACCTCTGTAACTGAAGGCGTTCGGTCCCTCAGGGACTTCCTGGTGTGTGACAGACACAACACCCACCATGCTCGCAATGCCCAGTACCCCGACAACAGTGTGTTGCCTTTACATAACCAGTAGGTGGCTACTGGGTGACAAATGCTGCCTGCTGATGACTCCAGAGTGGACTCACGTGCATAGGCATCATGCTTACAGCTAAAGCTATGCTGTAACACCCCTACACTGTGCTACACCAGTGGCTACAGTGAGGCCAGTGCAAGGCTGCTGCTGACTGTGGTGGGAGGTGGCTGTCAATGGCTGAGGGGACTGAGCAATATTGGGATAAGCAGGCCCAGCTTCAGACTTTACCTCGAGCATGGGCTGGCTGCATGACAAAGAAGAACGTGGCCAGTGGCAGAGTAGCCAGGGTGGGTTCATGAATAGAGCCACTGCCCAAGATGATTCCTGACAGAATGCTAGAGAGTTGTGACACCTTGCCTCCTGTGAATGGTGCTATCCCCAGTGATGGGATAGAAACGTAAAGCGATATAGCACAGAAACAGGCCCTTCGGCCCAAAAAGACCGCGTTGAACGTCAAGCACCTATTCTACACTAATCCCTTTTCATTCTCCCCACATTCCCATCAACCCCATCACATTCTCCACTCTCCTGCACCAGGGACAATTTACAGCAGCTAATTAACTTACCAACCCGCGTGTCTTTGGGATGTTGGAAGAAACTGGAGCAGCGGGAGGAAACCCAAAAGATTGCAGGGAGAAGGTGCAAACTCCACATAGAGGGCATCTGAGGTCAGGATCGAACCCGGGTCCCTGGAACTGTGAGGCAGCAGCTCTACCAGCTGCGCCACTAATCCGGAATGGTGGCAAGCAAGCCCTGAGTGAGAGAAGTCCAAGTTCCTACAGCAGCTAGATTTTGTGTGTGTGTGTGTGTGTGTGTGTGTGTGTGTGTGTGTGTGTGTGTGTGTGTGTGTGTGTGGACTCCCACATTGGGACTCCAAGCTCAGTGCAAACCTAAGTCTAGGGCTAGTCCCAGCATGCTTCTCAACATTTTGCACAACCAATGCACCATACATTTAAAGAAAAAATTACACCAGTACAAAGCACTTCACTCTCCTTACACATCGATCGCTGCCTGTAGGCTCACACAGCCATGTACACTCTGGGTCCACTGTTGCCGAGCTCACGTGCAGATTTGCCTTCTGGGGAGATGGCACCTGAGCCACCCTTCTCCTTGCTCTCAGCCCAAGCCACTGTGCGTGTGATTCACTGCACGCAGATCTCACCTCCAAGTCAACTAACTGTAAGGAGTTTGTATGTTCTCCCTGTGTCTGTGTGGGTTTGCTCCGAATGCTCCATTTTCCTCCCACATTCTGAAAGATATATGGGTTAGAAGTTGTGGGCATGCTATGCTGGCGCCAGAAGTGTGGGGACTCTTGTGGGCTGCCCCCAGAATAGTCTATGCAAAAGATGCATTTCACAGTGTGTTTTGATGCACGTGACTAATAAAGATACCTTACCTTACCTTCGGCCACCAGCTACGGCTGTTAAATTGACAAATGAGATTTATTTTCACCACCTTGCTGTTCTCCCACTGCCTAGCCAGGCAGAAACTTTCCACCCTTACCCTGACCAGCCTTTACGTGGCTCCGGACACCACCAAAGAGGATGCCCCTCAAATGGTCCAGCAACCCTTTCAGTTCAAAGACAATTAAGGATGGGCAATAAATGCTGGCCTTGACGGCAAAGCCCAGACACTGAAATAAACACATTAAAAAAAGATGGTTGCAATTTTTGGAAGAATTTTTTTTCCTCCTGGTCTTGTTCCTTTCCCTTTGGTGTGTAGGGTCATACCCAAGGGTTCTCACTGCGGAACTTTGTCCCTGTTGGACAGCAGACTCCAGATCAGCCATTGACAAATATTTACAGCTGAATGATCTTGGTCACTCATTGTTCACTCTCACTTATCAATGTGGTCTGCCTCAGCATGAGTCAGTGCCTTTTAAGCGAAACAGAAAAATGAGAGCTGGGCTTTGGTTCAGAATGAGGACAATCGCTTTTGACTCAGAAGGAGGAAGAGTCAGAGTGCCGCTTCAGATAGCAGAGAATAGAAAACGGTTTCTCAACATAGGATTGATCTCTTGATTTTCTCCTCTGCACCCCTCATTGTAAAGCAGCTCATCCATGCAGTAGGTTTAGAGGGATAATGAACCAAGCATGGGAAAATGGGACTAGCTTCAGTGGGCATCTGGGTTGGCGTGGATGAGTTGGGCCGAAGGGCCTGTTCCCATGCTGGATTATTCTGCGACTTTATAATTGCAAATTAGAGTAAAACACTGATGCCCTTCTACATGATTCAAGATCTGAGTTAAGAAGTGCTCCAAGGCAGATGATAATGGACAACTACATTCATTAAACAAACTAAAGCCTCCACATTTCTGACTGTCACGGTGACTTTACTTCAAAGTGTTATTTAATGATCTACTATTTTAATGAAGCCTCCTCACTGCTGAGGTCAGTTCATATTTGCCAATTTAGGAAGACATAATCAGGGCACAATCTGCAACAAGCAGGTCTGTACATCTCAGTGAACTGTTGTCGAAGACGAGAGTCATAACTTGCATGTCACTTAGCTTGAGAATAGAGTTTCTGTAAAGGACAAACCAACATGTGGGATGTTATAAGTGACTATAATGAATTTTCCAATGTACCTATTATGTTCATATGCCGGAATGGATGACTCTGACATTTTGTCTGACTTTGCTAACCTTGTGGTTAGTACAAGGATAACCCACACAAAGTTCTACAATTACCAATTTCTTGAAAACACTTTAGAGAACATTTGGCAACAACTGCGAGAAGGCTTCGCATTGTATTAAATCAGTTCCTTCTGCATCCCCAGCCCACATCCATCCTCTTACCCATTCCCCCCATCCGTCCACACCCCCCAGCCACCCATATTCTCATCCCCTCCCCATGCACACGTCTTACTCCATACCCACCCTAATTGCCCTGACTCATGCTGCCCCCTGACCTTACACATATTCCTCCCTAATTTCAACCCCCCTCACCTAAAACCTTTTTTTTATTTTCAAAAAAAACTTTATTCAAAATTAAAAATAAATAGAAAGGAAGAAAACAGTGCAAAATACAAAAGCTTAACATTGACGGTTGTTACATTCAGTAGTGTAACACTAGAGAGAACAAAATAAAACAAACACAAACAAACATAGCTCCATTGCCTCTGAGGTGATACCGCTTTCATTCCCACCCACCCTCTGCCCCTCCATGTGCGGTAGTGGAAGGAGCCCAGACTGTGGTCCTTCCCCGCACAGCCTTTGCATTGGCTGCACCCAGCTTCAGTGCGTCCCTCAGCACGTCCTCCTGCAGCCTGGAATGTGCCAGTTGACAGCGTTCCCTTACGGACATCTCGCTGTGCTGGGAGACCAACAAGTTTCGGGCAGACCAAAGGGTGTCCTTCGCCGAGTTGATGACCTTCCAGCAGCACTTGATGTCTGTCTCGGTGTGTGTCCCCAGGAACAGCCCGGAGATCAGAGAGTCCTCTGTCACGCAGCTGCTGGGGATGAACCGGGACACGGACCCTCGCATCCGTCTCCACACCCTCTTAGCAAACCCACAGTCTGCAAAGAGGTGGGTGACCATTTCTTCCCCACCGCAGCCGTCCTGAGGGCAGTGTACACTGGGGGTGATATGTCATCTGTAGAGTCTTTCACCGAGTTGATGAAAGCTATTTCCCAAGGAGGTTATGCTGGAACTGTACCCAACACTAATTCGGTTACAGCTTGAGATCAGTTGCGGTGACAACATCACAGGAGAGGTGCCTTTACACTGGAGAGGCTGCAGAGGATGTTTATGGAGATGTTACCAGGACTGGAAAATGTCTCGCTGTGAGAAAAGATTGGATAATTGAGGATTGTTTCCTTTGGAACAGGGAGCTGAGGTAAGACTTAAGTTGAGGTATATAAAACAATGAGCAGCCTAGACAGAGTTAATATGAAGAACCTATTACCTTATGCTAATAGGTTGAAAACTAGTGGGCAGAGATTTAAAGCAGTTGGTAGAAGGATTAGGAAGTTGACAACTATTTTTTTCCTGCACCCTACTGGTGATGGGGTCTGGGACTCACTGCCTGAAAAATCCTCATCGCATTTAAACAGCACTGGGATGTGCACTTGAAGAGCTGTGACCCGCAGGGACACAGACTGACTGCTGGAAAGTGGGATTAAGTAGGGAACCACTTCTTTGACCAGCAGATTTATGGTGGGCTGAATGGCCTCCTGTGTGTTCTTAATTCTATGTACAACCAAAAGCAGTAATGTGAGAAGAGAGAAGTAAACAAAGCAGCAGAGGGTGAAACATGATGACCTGTTGAGCGACCATGTGTGTGCAATGCTCTCCCCTATTTCCCTCGAGAGTAATAGAAGGGTAGAAAAGTTGTTCATTTACACTGTGATTCAAAGTGAGGAGAGGTGCAGGGTTTGTAGGCACAGACACTCACACTGCAAAACAGATATCGGGGCCAGATATCAGTGTGGTTGAGAGAAGTTGTTCAGATACTAATCTCAGATCCTACAGCCATGTCTCAGACCAGCCTGTGAACTGGAATGACAAGTGTACACACTCCCAGTGGGACCATTCACTTCAGCTCTGATGGCTCTTGTGAAATGCTGGCAGGACGTAAGAAAACATCGCTAATGAAAACTGATGTCAGATGGTCCTAAAGGACTGAATGCAGAGCAGTCATCTGCTCCAAGGACCTGGTTAAAATGCCGCAGTGGCTCACTTTTTAGTTCATTGCTGCTTGTCTAGAAAATCAGAGAGTGTGGCACAGTTGAATCTTTAGTGGATAGCGGTACAAGATAGATTTCTTCTTGAGCTTTTTGCTTGTTTCTTGGGGCCCGGGGTTGGAGGCAGCTGTAAATGAGGAAGCTTCAACCAACAGGAAGTTTTGGGCTTAAAGGATGTAAACAGAAGAATGTAAGAATTAGTAGGAGGAGTAGACCATTCGCCCTTCAAACCTGCCCTGCCATTTATCAAGATCTGAATGGCTCAGTGCCATTTTCCTGCTGCTCCATATCTCTTGATTCCTTTAATACCTAGGAATCTACCCTTCTCTGTTTTGTGTTGTCTGAGGCTCCGCAGGTCTCTGATGTAGAGCATCATCAGATTCATTGGAGACACAAGAGACTGCAGACGCTGAAATCTGGAGCGACAAACAACCTGCTGGAAGAACTCAACAAGTTGTTCCAACAGATTGTTTGTTGCTCCAAAGATTCCTGAATGAAGAAATTTTCCTCCTCTCGCTTCTAAG
>JAUZTB010000072.1:9210523-9221411 GCA_034780895.1 Rhynchobatus australiae
GGTTGATAGGTTCTTGATTAGTAAGGGTGTCAAAGGTTACAGGGAGAAGGCAGGAGAATGGGGTTGAGAGGGAAAAAGTAAATCAGCCATGATCAAATGGCAGAGCAGACTCAACGGGCCGAATGCCCTAATTCTGCTCCTGTGTCTAATGGTCTTCAGTCAAGTTCTATCCAATTAATTATTTGAAATATAAGATATGCCAGTCAGTTTGTGCAACAAAGTCCCACTGACCAAAAGCAGTGAAAAAAACCCTAATCTACCAGTACCCTATCACTTTAATTACCCATCCCACTTCCACTCTGACCTCTTTGTCTTTAGCCTCACTATAAGGATCCAACTAACCTCAATGTAAACTTGAGGAACAACATTTTGTCTTCCATCTAAGCACTCCAGAGCCTTCACGGCTCAGTACTGAATTCAACAATTTTCAGGCAACCAGCCTTACCAGTTTGCATCTGAACTGGCGAGTTCTGGTGCAAAAGAATGAAATCCTAGGGGTGCTTGAAAAATTGAGCAGCATCTATAGGAGGAGGCAGGGTTACGTTTCAGGTGGGTGATGTCTCATGCTGGGAGATTGTCGACCTGCAGTATCAGCTTTGTTTCTGTCTCTCTGGATGCTGCCTTGCCCGCTGAATATTACAGTATATTCCTATTTTGTTTCAGATTTCCAGCATTTTGCTTTTCAATCCATAGCTAGTTCTGATGTATCTCAGTTTTGCTCTCTCCACAAATGCCACCTGACCCATCTAGGTTTTCAAAATGTTCTCATCTTTTTCAGGGTTCCAGTAACTGCAAAGCTCTGTATCTCACAGATACTAAATTCCAATTTTTTTCAGTTTCTCTCTCGTCTGAAAGATTGCCAGTACATAGCAACGTGGTGCGGTTGGGGGGGGGGGGGGTGGAAGAAAGGCTGGCAAGTGATAAGTGGAACCAAATGGGGAGGGGACAACAGGCAGATGTAACCAGGTGCAGTGGGGGGAGGGGACAGGGGTGAACAAAAGGAGAAGAAAACTAGATGGACATGTGAGAGTGCATGAGAGCATTGGGAGTGCGAGTTACCAAAAATTGGAAAATTCAAATTTCACACCATTGGGCTGCCCAGTGGTATGGGCAACTGCACAAGCAGAATATCAGATGTTGTTATCTCCATTCCTCCCTCTTCATTCCAATATGAAGTGTGCCTGTTTTCTAAGTTTTTCTTGTTCTGACAAAGGTTTACTGACCTGTAACATTAACTGCGATTGTCTTCACAGACATTGCCTGACCTGCTGAGTATCTAAAACACTTCTATTTTTATTTCAGGTTTACAGGATTTGCAGTATTTTGATTTTCAGACACTGAATTTTTAAACTTGTCTTTACAATTTCTCAACTGGCCTTAAATGTACCAGGTATAACCAGGTAGGGGAAGCACACAACAGAGTGACCCTCCACCTGCCCACCTCACTATGTGTATACCTCTCACTTCTTCATGGGCTGCTTTCATCCTCAACGTATAGATTGCTACTCTGACTGACCCAAGAGCCCACAAAGGTGTAACTTGGCTGCCTTCTCCCCCTCCTCTCCACAGCAGGTCAAAGAACGGAAGAATCAGGCTGAACTGCAGGAAAGGGGTTGCAACCTCTCACATTCAAGGTTGTGTACTTTGATTTCAGATTTACTTTCATTGCCAGAAAGCTTCAGGCAGCCACTGCAACAAATAGTCTCCTAACTGCCTCGACCTCAGGCCAGTTCTCACAGAAAAAAATATCAGCAGTTATCAGGAGTTAAGGGTTGCGTCATTGTCAAGACCTAACAAGAGTAATGTTTTAAAGGCAATAACCTGCATGAAATGTGCAAATAACACTCTTAAACTAATGCTTTGTTCTTGCAATTTCTCTTAGTACTTACAATGGAAGAGTTTAATTATAGTTGCATTGCTCTGCATATTTTTTCAAGTCATTTGAATGCATTGCCTCCAATTTGCATTGTTGTAATAATGGTACTAAATAGCGTAAGAAAAGCTGAAGGGCAAGAAAAAGTCACTCAACCATTAAAGAGCACTTTGCAGCATTCCAATTTACCACACTAAGCATTTAACATAGTAATCTAGTACCTATTCATAGATGTGTATTAACAAACGGGTTCTTCCTACTGTGGAAGTGTTAGTAAAGACCCAATAACACAACATAAAGGAAAGAAGGTAGTCCTCTTGGGGGAGCCTGGGCAACATTTCTTCCCTAACCTACACCATTAATAATAGATAGTAGTTACTCATCTACAAGAACATGAGAATTAGGAACAGGGATGGGCCATTTGGCCCCTTAAGCCTGCTCTGCCATTCATCAAGATCATGACTAATCTATCTCAGTACCATTTTCCAGCATTATCCCCTTATCCCTTGATTCCCTTAAATCTTTCAATCTTCTCTTTAAAAGAATGTAATGTCCAAGCTTCATTAGCTGTGCAGGTAAAGAATTCCGAAGGTTTGCCCTCTTCTCAGTGAAGAAATTTCTCCTCATCTCAGTTCTAAATGGCCCGTCCCTTATTCTCAAATTGTACCCCTTGTTTCTAGAATCCTCAGTCAGGGAACATCCTCCTTGCATCTAGTCTGTCAAGCCCTGTAAGAAATTTGTAAGTTCCAATGTTATCTTCTCTTATCCTATTAAAGTCTAGTCTACTCGATCTCTCCTCATGCAGCAAACCTGCCCTCCCTGGAACTAGTCTACTAAATCTTTGTTGCATTCCCTCCAAGGAAAGTATATCCTTCCTTAGCTAACAAGACAAAAACTATATGACAATAAGTCCAGGTGTGGGTTTACATAAGCTTATAAAATTGCAATGAGATTTCCGTCCTTCTTCATCAGACCTGCTCATAATAAAGGTTAACATACCATTTGTCCTCTGACTGTTGCTGCCACAACAAATTGGCCTTCAGCTACTTGCACTTTAAGCTTATTTAGATCCTTTTGAACATCAATGCTACCATTCTCTCACCATTTAACAAACTGCTTCAGTTCCTCATTCTCCCTTGATTCTCTAAAATATCCAGCAGGCTTCGTATATCTTCTTCCTTAGACAGATGCAAAGTAATCATTTGATTATCTGCCATTTCCTTATTAAGTCAGAATCAGGTTTATTACCACTGACTCATATGTCGTGAAATTTGTTGTTTTGTGGCAGCAGTATAGCGCAAAGACATAAAATTACTATCAATTACAAAATAAATAAATAGTCCAGAATAAAAGGAATAACAAAGTAGTGTTCATCAGTTCATGGATCATTGAGAAATCTGATGGTGAAGGGGAAGAAGCTGTTCCTAAATTGTTGAGTGTGGGTCTTCGGGCTCCAATATCTCCTCCTCATTGGCAGTAACAAGAAGAGGGCATGTTCTGTATGGTATGCGTCCTTTGTGATGGATGCTGTCTCCTTGAGGCATCACCTCTTGAAGATGTCCTCAATGGTGGGGAGGGTTGTGCCCATGATGGAGCTGCTGAGTCTACAACCTTCTGCAGCCTCCTACGATCCTGTGCATCAGAGCCTCCAAACCAGGCTGTGATGCCACCAGTCAGAATGCTCTTCACTAGACATTCATAGAAATCTGTAAGAGTCTTTGGTGATGTACCAAATCTCCTAACAAAGTAGAGCCACTGGTATACTTCCTTCATAATTGCATTCACATGTTGAGCCCAGGATAGATCCTCCAAGATGTTGACATCCAGGAATTTGAAACTGCTCACCCTTTCCACCGCTGAACCCTCAATGAGGATTGGTCTATGTTCTCCCGACTTCCCCTTCCTGAAGTCCACAATCAGTTCCTTGGTCTTGCTGATGTTGAGTGCGAGGTTGTTGTTGCAACACCACTCAACCAGCTCATCTATCTCACTCCTGTACACCTCCTCAACGCCATCTGAACAACAGTGGTGTCATCGGCAAATTTATAGATGATGTTTGAGCTCTGCCTAACCACATAGTCATGAGTGTAGAGAGAGTTGTGCAGTGAGGTGCACCTGTATTGATTGTCAGTGAGGAGGGGATGTTACTACCCATCCACACGGACCGTGGTCTCCTGATAAGGAAGTCGAGGATCCAGTTGCAGAGGGAGGTACAGGTTTTAAAGCTTGTAGATTAGTACTTAGGGGGTGAATTACAGGAGATAATTAACCTACCACCTTGGGGATGTGGGGAGGAAGCTGAAGGCTCTCAGGAAAACCCACGTGATCACATGGAGAGCAGCAAAGTTTGCACGGAGGGCACCCGAGGTCAGGACCAAACCTGGGACACGCAGCAAGTCAGCCTGTACTAATGGAGAGAGGAAGACTTGCAGTCCAAGTGGCCGGCTCTGACATAGATGGGGAATGGAGGCACAAGATACTGCAGGTGCTGGAATCTGGAGCAAAGAGCAGAGTTGCTCCACCAGTTTGTTTTCTGAGATAGACAAAGTGAGTTATTTGAAGTGGGAGAATTTGAACTTGCGCCCCGCAGGTAGCAACGTGCCCAGACAGAAGGTGAGATGCTGTTCCTCCAGGTGGCATTGTGCTTCATTGCAGCAGTGCAGGAAACCACAGAAAGATCAGAGCGAGAGTGAGATGGAGAATAAAACTGGTGTGCAGCAGGAAGCTCGGGGTCAGGCTGAATGCAGGGGCTCCACAGAGCAGTCACCCAATCTACATTTGGTTCCTCTAATGTAGAGGAGGCCACACTATGGACCCTGAACACCAGAATGGAAGAAATACAAGGGAATCGCTGCTTCACCTGGAAGGATTATTTGGGTCCCTGGAGTGTAGGAAGGGGAGAGGTGCAAGGACAGGTGTTGCATGATACTCTCTTGAGTATTTAACCCACTGATGACTAAAGACTAGTGATAGCGTTGTTAAAGCAATGAACAGAAGAACATAACAAGTAGAACATGTGGACCATCAGTCCTTCGAGCCTGTTCTGTCACTCATCAAGGTCAAGGCTAATCTTCCATCTCACTGCCATTTTCCTGGATTCCTTCATATCCCCCGATTCCTTTTATGCCCAGAAACCCATCGATCTGTTTTGAATGAACACAATGAATGAGTCTCCATCCAGGGTAGTGAAGTCCCAAGCTTCACCACCCTCTGAGTGGAGAAGTTTCTCTTCAATCTCCTTCCTAAATGGCCTACCCCTGATTCTCAAACTGCGCCCTCTGGTCCCAGATTCCTCACTCTGGGGAAATGTCGTCCCTGCTTCTCATTGGTCAGGTACTTTCAGAATTTTGTGAGTCTCAGTGAGATCTCCTCTCATTCGCCTAAACACTAATGAATACAGTGTCAGTCCACACAACCTCTCCTCATCCCTGGAACCTCTGTCCAGTCTTTGCTGCACTCCCTGACCTTCACAATGCTCCCCTGCTGATCCATCTGGACTCTGCCATCTGAATGGTCTCAGGCGCCAGCTGAATGGGAAAGTTCCTGGGCGCAGCGTGCATTATAGCCCCAATGTTGGTGTGACCCAGCTACAAAATACCGCAGATGCTGCAAATCTGATCTACAAACAGAACAGAATGGGAACACTCTGTATGGGGAGAAAAACAAAGTTAAAGTCTCACACCCATGACCTTGTGTCAGAAAAGGTGCTTGACCTGAAACACTAACTCAGTTACTCTCTCCACAGACGCTGCCTGCCCAGCTGAGTTTTTCCAAGATTTTCTATTTTTTTGTTTTTTGTTTCACACCAGTTCCCTGGTTTTAGTATGAATGCTCCCCGAGAAATGGTTCTTTTAACTTCACGACATGAGCATGTGGAGAAATCACAGCCCCCATGCACACCACTGCAAAAAAATAGTCTCAGCGCAGAATTTTTCTTTCCTTTTCAACCTTTCCTTGCCCATCACCCCGTTACAGCTCCCCCTGTGATCCTGTCTGGAATTGCAACTCCAGTCCTCCCAAATCGTGATTAAAGCCAATGCCAAAAGTTGGAAGCATTTTAGATAAGATAAGATATCTTTATTAGTCATACGTACGTCGAAACACACAGTGAAATGCATCTTTTGCGTAGAGTGTTCTGGGGGCAGTCCACAAGTGTCCCACACTTCCGGCGCCAACATAGCACGCCCACAACTTCCTGACCCGTACGTCATTGGAATGTGGGAGGAAATCAGAGCACCCGGAGGAAACCCACACAGTTACGGGTAGAACGTACAAACTCCTTACAGACAGCGACCTGAATTGAACCCGGGTTGCTGGCGCCGTAAAACGTTACACTAACCGCTACTCTACCGTGCCTATCATTTTGTTGACCCCATTACTTGTATCAACTGATATATTGAACAAAGAGATTCTAAACCAAGATTTGGGACAACCTAATCTTTATTTGCACTCGACTTACTTTAGCACCTATGTGTACCACTGACTTCTAACAACTTCACATTAGATGTACTGTTCCAACTTATCACTTCTTATTTTAAATCACAGGACTCACGGCTTGGACTTAAATACTACCCATATGAGATGAATTGGCCAGATTCATTGCAAGAGGTTTATAGTCTTGTCTGAGTTTTGAACTCAGGGCCCTCTTTCTCGTGATGTTTGTTCCTGGGTTATCACCCCAATGTCTCGGACCACCCTTCTTTTTTATGAATTTCCCTCGAATCTTCTAAAGGCTTTCTTTGCTCCTAACCCAGTTCAGAACTCTTACAATTCTGAAGTCAATCATTTTGAATCATCTTTCATCCAAGAACTGGGTAAACAAAACACATCTTCTTTCCCTATCAGGCTCGAGAGAAGCACTTCACTGGGGCACATCAAATGGGGAAGTGGTCCACTTCCAGCCTCCACTTTTAGTGTTGACGCATAGTGGAAAAAAAATAAGACAGCAAACAATCAGAATTCTCAAAAGAAAATGCACCATTAAAATTCATGCATGGAAAAAACTGAATAAATAATCTAAAGAAGAATAACGCATTAGTGCACACCTTGATTTCTGCAGCTGAAAGTTACAAATCATGTGCGATATTATCCCCGTGATAAAACCACTTAAAATAGATGTAAAATATGTGCAATAGCTGCCAAAATAAATTCTACTGAATTCCATCACACATCATGTAGCTTATAGTTGGTTGGACATTTTTTACCATATATTAAGGTTGTTGACTGTGCAGGAACCAGGATGTTGAGGCTGCAAGGAGCATGTGCAGTTTAGTGCTGCTCAGTGCACTGACTGTGTGGGAGCCGAGAGGCCAAGGGTGAATGTCTACACCAGGAAACTGTAAGTACATGAGGAATGACGTAATCTTGTGCAAGAACAGGGCTAACAGCAAGGACAGGTCTGTTCCTTTAAACTAGCTAAGAGAGGAAGATGGTCAAGGTTGTAATATGTACATTACTGAGGTTGGAAACAATATGGGAGGGGTGGAGAGGAGAGGAGAGGAGAGGAGAGGAGAGGAGAGGAGAGGAGAGGTTGAGGATGGGGTGAGGATGGGGATGTAGACATTAGGCAATGATGAGCTTGGGATTTATTTCCCTGAAGTGAGAAAAAATAGAAAGCAATAACTCAGAAGCTATGGGTGTGAGGTGATGTACACTTTATCTTTTTATCTGTCCCGTTGGAAATAAAAGGCTGAAGATGTCCTACATACAAGGTTACTGTGCTTTCAGAAATAATTCATATTGTATCGGTCATTTGATCTGACTCAAACCAGGGTTTGTACCCAAAACATATTTAACACTGCAATGCAGGTTGGTCTGGAGTCTTGCCAGTGAGAAGGCACTTCAGATACTGTAACAGGTCTGGATTTTTTTCCCACATCAGTTTAATAACTATCATTCTTCAGTCTTGGTGTTGTGTCTTTTAATATTCTTACTGTTTCCACATGCAAAAGTGCAGAGTAACTTTACATCAACCTAAGGATTTTGCAAAAGCATGAGATTAAGTAGAGGTGAAAGTGGCTTGTGTGGAGCATAAACTCAAGTTTGGATCTTAATGCCCTGGCCTCTGTTGTATACCATGTAATTCCATCCTTCGGAAGATTGATATGTAGAGAATTATGAAGCAAAAATACTCAGTAGGTCAGGCAGCATCCATGGAGAGAGAGAGAGAAGATAGACTTTACTCATTAGATCATCAGAACTCAAGCACCTTACAAATCTAATATTTCACTTTTAGGGAATTATATTTGATGAAGTTGCAGGTATGTATTTAAGAACTAGAGTGTATAATATTTTATAGTTATGGTGTTAGATCAAACTGCAATATAAAAAAAAATGGACCTCTAAATATCTTTTGACCTCCACTTTCTTATAGGTTATTAAGCATTCTGATCTACACTCTTAGGTCCAAAACTAGTAATCTCACACTTACTTGAATTGAAATCCATTTCCCACATTTATTTAATCTATTGATCTGGTTCTGCAGTTATAATGATAGGGGCGTTTCCCGTCATTACGCTGGTAACCAGCAGCACTTTCTGCAGTGTGTACATGGCGCAGTTAAACACAGAAAACTGAGGCTGCCAACAGTGAAACCAAACTCCTCCACAGAGTGTGCTGTTGCACGGAGCAAAATCAATTGAAGTCACCCAGTGGATGGTAACATCACGTTCTAAAATTACCTTAAAGCCTTTGAGACAGGTCACATATTTGAATAATGTTTTTAACACTATATTAACCCATAATTACTTCAAATACTCTTTCTCTCAATCGACCAAAGGCTTTGCTAGCATACTGGAGGCAGTGGGAATTGCAGAGTCGATGTTTGCCTTCACCGAGGATGTGGCTCCCAAAGAATGGGAAATGCCCATGTTTCCCAGGGTCTTGCTGTGAACCTTATTTTCAGAGGGCAGTGTGCTGTAGTGGTGGCAGGTTTGTAGAGGACCTTTATTTTGCAAATGTTGAGTGTGGGACTCCTTCCCTCATATACTTCATTGAATGAGTCAAACACGAGTGTTGTTGGTTGACTGCAGCTCAACTACTGAGGTTTGGATGACCTTTGTTCTGAAGTGTTAATCACTGCAGGTTGAACAGTTTCCTGTTAGTTCTGAAGATTAGCTCCATTGCCACAGGAAGTTTGTTGGAGACGAGGGGCAATATTGCAGCAAGGAAGATTGGAGGGAAGTGTTGAGGCAATGACTCAGCCTTGTCTGACACCATTCTCAACTGAGATTGGTTGCATGTAGACCCCATCATTAGAATCATGGCTTGCATGGTGCCATGGAGCAAACACAGGAGCTGAACACAACTACGGCCATGAATAACTAACTCCATGGGTGTCATTTTTTTTCCCTCAGGTAAATACTTCAATATTTCATGATTCTGAAAATAATTCACAAGTAACCTTCACATAATGTTCTCATATTTATGATATATGTGTGCCCAAGTCTTTATTTTGCTCTCTTTAAAATATTTAAAATTAGAGCTTTTTCTTTATGGTGAGGATTCTTCAATGTGATTGGCTGCTCAATCTGTTTGATGACATCACTCTTGCTGGATACCAACAGCTGGCAGCAACTGGTGTCCAGAGTGGGGAATAAATTCATGCCGCACAGATGGTGGGAACTTTGCAGGCAGCTTTCTTGGGAGTGAAAGGTAAGCAACGGGTCCAAATCCTCACAAGGAATGTCCAAATCCTGGAACAATTAAGTTATATGGACAAGCGGAAGTCATTTGATAAAGTTACTTAGAAGAGAAAATTGGCTCACATTATAGCTCAAGGAAGACTCAATACTGAATTGGTGATGAATGGCTTGAGTGGCAGAAGGCAAACCCAAATGGCCAAGTCCGTATTAATCAATGACTTACATGTTGGGATAGAAAGCCACATATTTAAATATACAATAACACAAAGAAAGGCTGCAATGTGGAGAGAATAGAACAGATTTGCACAATATACAACTTGTAGGCCACATCTAACCCACTAACTGTTCCTCTCTAGCCCACTGTGGAGCCTCCCACAAGTACTGGCTACAGAGGCAGTCATACCTGTTCACCAGCAGAGGTTTATTCCTGCTCCACATGGTGCAGTATGTTGCTTCAGTTACTTCAATTGCACTTGAAACCTGCCACACCTTGGTGGCTCTAACTGTAGCACAGTGTTCAGAAAACTGACCTGTCATAAAAATGTTAGAAATACTCAGGCACCATCCATGGGGAGGGAAATGTTTCAGCTCATTGATCTTCCATCAGACGGTCCTCAATCTGAAATACTAACTCTTGTTTCTCTCTCTACAGACACTGTCTGACATGCTGAGTATTTCTGGATTTTTCTGTTTTTATTTCTGGTTTCCAGCAACAACAGTATTTTGACTTTGTAAACTTGGCTGTAATATGACAGGTCCTATACTTGCTAGGGAACTCTCTGCACAGCACATCTAGTAAATTCTGTGAGTTCAGAATTGTTTGAGCAGCTTGATTTGGAGACATACATGATGATGGTGGTTTCTTTATGGTCACATATTACCCAGCAAGATAAAACAAAATAAAACAAATGATTGTTGATTATCTGTGATGAGATGGGTTGGACCTAAATTTTTCTTTCTTCAAGAACTTTAAAGCACATTTACCATCAATAATATGACCACAAGACTGGAAACATAATTATTAGGTTACAAGCTTTTTCCTGTTTCAGAAAAAAAAATAGAAACCTAATTTGTAGGGACAGTGTGCCAGGATAGCACAGTGGCTCAGTAGGTAGAGCCACTGTCTCACAGTGCCAGAGACTTGGGTTCAATCCTGATCTCAGGTGTTGTCTGTGTGGAGTTTGGACATTCTCCCTATGACTGTGTGGCTTTCTTCCAGGTGCTCCGGTTTATTCCCACACCTCAAAGATGTGCAGGCTGTTAGGTTAATTAGCCACTGTAAATTGATCCAAGTGTATAAGTGTGTGGAGAATCTCGAGGGCATGTGAATGGGAACATGTAGAGAATAAAATATGGCATTAGTGCAGGATTA
>JAUZTB010000072.1:9343925-9354832 GCA_034780895.1 Rhynchobatus australiae
AAGAAGATAGCAAAGCGTTTTCAGGTAGCCGTTTCCTCAGTTTGTAATGTAATTAAGAAACTGCAGTTAACAGGAACGGAGGAGGTCAAGTTGAGGTCTAGAAGACCAAGAAAACTTTGACAGGACTGCTCATAGGATTGCTAGAAAGGCAAATCATAATCCCTGTTTGACTGCAAAAGAGCTTCAGGAAGATTTAGCAGACTTTGGAGTGGTGGTGCACTGTTCTACTGTGCAGTGACACCTGCACAAATATGACCTTCATGGAAGACTCATCAGAAGAAAACCTATCCTGTATTCTCACCACAAAATTCAGCATCAGAAGTTTGTAAAGGAACATCTAAACAAGCCTAATGCATTTTGGAAACGAGTCCTGTGGACTGATGAAGTGAAAATAGAACTTTTTGGCCGCAATGAGCAAAGGTATGTTTGGAGAGAAAAGATGCAAAATTTCATGAAAAGAACACTCCTCTAACTGTTAAGCACGGGGGTGGATCGATCATGCTTTGGGCTTATGTTGTAGCCAGTGGCATGAGGAACAGTTCACTGGTAGGAGGAAGAATGAATTCAATTAAATACCAGCAAATTTTAGAAGCAAACAGCATACTGTGTGTTTTTAAAAAAAAAAGTTGAAGATGAAGAGGATGGCTTCTACAACAGGCTAATGATCCTAAACACACCTCAAAATCTATAGATGGACTACCTCAAGGGGCACAAGCTGAAGGTTTTGCCATGGCCCTCAAAGTCCCCTGACCTAAATATCATCAAAAATCTGTGGATAGACCTCAAAAGCGCAGTGCATGCAAGACGGCCCAAGAATCTCACAGAACGAGAAGCCTTTTGCAAGGAAGAATGGCAAAAATCCCCCAAACAAGAATTGAAAGACCCTTAGCTGGCTACAGAAGATGTTTACAAGCTGTAATACTTGCCAAAGGGGATGTTACTAAGTACTGACCATGCGGGTGCCCAAACTTTTGCTTTGGGCCCTTTTCCTTTCTTTATTTTGAAACTGTAAAAGATAGAAATAAAAAAGTAATCTTCAAATACTAAAGAAATGTGTTATCTTTAACTTTCTTTTGGAAATCAGGTCATCTTTTACTCAGCTGTTCATAGTAACAGAAATTTTGACCAGGGGTACCCAAACTTTTGCATGCCACTGTACATAGTTTGTTTAAAATGATAGGCCAGATTGAGAAAGTGGTTACAGAAGCATGTGGGATTGTAGGCTTTAAAAATGTTGGCACCAAATACAAAAGCAAGTTATGATGCATCTTAATAAAACACTGGTTCAGCTACAGCCGGTGTGTTGTGATCTACTCTGCATGTCATATGTTAGGAAAGGATGCACATTGTCAATATAAGGGTTTGCAGTTGTTTTTGTTTGATTTGAGAAGTTGAATTTGTTCTTGGAAATGGTTGCAGGGGATCTGATTGAAGTATCTAAAATCGTGACGGGTACAGACAGTAGATAAAGGCAGATAACTTATGCGAAGAAGAACCAAGTACCAGGGGATTTATTACAGAACCAAAAATTGTAATGAGATTTCTTTAAACATAGAATGATTCTGGACTGCAATGCACTACTGGTTTAGTAGTGAAGGCAGCTTCAATTTTAGTTTTTAAAAGTGACCTGGATCTGAAAGGAAAGATTTTTGAGGACCATGGGGAAAGGACAGGGAATAGGACTAGCAATTGGTACATTCCTGACAGGCTGAATAACCTCCTTCCATTACCATAACCATTCTCTGTGGAACAATTAATTTACAAACATCTGCCAATCAGTGTACTTCCACTATCACAGTTGACCTCTAATTGGCATCTGTCTTGCTATGGCAATTAGCAGTTAAGTTTGGAGCCTGCAACGGGCAAATCACATTTAACCTTGGCAGGAGAAATTGTGAATTGGTAATATGTCTGTTATAAACAGCACTTGGACATTGCTTACATTAAAATCAGTGGAATTTATGAATATATATATGGGGTGTTGAGGGCAGAGTACATTTAGACAGCAGAAGTATGTTCATCTGCTGTACAGAAGAGGGCACATTGCCCTGACCTTGTTTCTTTGGGAAAGTTATGTTTCTCTTTCTCTTCCCCCACCCACAGATAATGCTATTCCTATCAAATCCTGGTTCAGTGATCCTGGAGATACAGCTTTATTAAACCTTTTACCTATGCTTGATGCATTAAGGTACGTTGACTCTGAATTTTGATTTTATTTTTTCTCAAGCTACCCACAGTCGGGTTTTGTTTTTACTTTAAGGCTTATTAAATAATTGTGAATTTTATTTGCATGGCTTGCCAAGAGTGTTCAAAATATTCTCATTTTGTGTGTTCCCTGCTTCAACTTTTGAGTCTAAAATGTCACATGCAGTGATTTTGAAAGTGGCTAACACCTCCAAGATGCATGAGAGCTCTAACAATTAAAATGGATATAGGTCCAATTGCAGTCTGTGCTATATTAGCCAAGCTAAGTTTCTTTGAGGTACCACCCCTTTGTTGGATGTTTTGATACAGTGGTTGGTTCTTGCAACCCCATCACTGAAGGATGAACTATAGAATTTGCCAGACAGACCCAGACTATTCTGAACTTCTGCTTCACGTGGATCTCCTTAAGCCTTTTGGTCTAACCTTAGTCATGTCAGCATATCCTTTTGGATTAGAGTTACTGCTCAGTGTTTATTAATGAATACCCTGCACATTGAGGTGACCAAGTCCAACTGCGGCAGTATATTTTTCTTCCCCAACATTGCTGTTATCAAATAGCCTACTAAACCAAAATATCTGGGCATTGTCTGAAATGGTGGGAGGTACCAAATGGCTGAGAGCCTTTCAGCAAGAATTCACTTCCTCCAAAGACTGGAACTGCAGAATAGTTGCAGCATAGAAAGAGACCATCTAGTCTGCCTGGTTCATACCAGCTGTCCAGCCAGTCCCAGTCCCTGCCTTACCCTGTTTGCTCTATAATTTTTTTCATTCAGAAAATTATCCATGAATGTTTTTTGAACACCACATTTGTAAATTCCACCACATCTATACCTGATGACGGTGGCCCCAACTTTTACAGGCCCCAACCATTTGTCACTTCTGGTTCTTTTGACAATAATCTTTATTCTATGTCACCTAGTTCTTGATCCCTCTGCCAAAGGGAACAGCTTCTCTCTACCTGCTCTGTGTACGTTCTTCATGATTTTACATACTTCTTGCCAGATTTCATTGTAACCTTAGTTCTAATGAGAACAACCCCAGTTTCTCCATGTAACCAAAGTTCCTCATCCTTGTAATCATTCTGGTAAATCACTTCTGCTCTACAGAGCCTTCACATCTTTCTGAAAGAGTGGTACTAGAACTGGACATGATACTCCATTTGTTACCAAAGCAATGTTTTAAAGATTTATCACAATCCCCTTTTATACATCTGCTCTATACCTCTAAGACCAGGATCCTGTGCATGTATTAAACCACACTCTAACCCAACCCTACTGCTTTCAATGAACTCTGCACATATACACCCCAAAGTTCTCTGTGCTTGCACGCTTTTTTGAATTGTACTCAACGCTTTGCATTCCTCAACACTAAATTTCATCTATCAGCTGTCCACCTAACCAGCCTCTCTATCTCCTTGAAGTCTTTTATCCTCCACATAGTTTATTATGCTTCCTCATTTTGTCATCTGGAATTGGAAATTGTACTGTGCACCCAAATCATTAATATTTATTAATAAAAGCAGAGTCATACAGAATCCAGGGGAATTCCACAGTTCACTTCTCTCTTGTCAAAAAAAAATCTTTCATGACTACTGTTTCCTGCTACTTGACCAATTTTCTATCCCTGCTGCTACGTTCCCTTTTATTCCCCGTAAACAACTTCAAACACCTCACCATTATTGACTCTTTGTCAATTCTTCGTCAAAAGACTTCTATCAAAAGTGTTAGACATTAATTGCCTTTAACAAATCCATGCTGACTTTCTCTAATTAATCCACACTTGTACAAGTGTCTGCTAATTCTGGGACTGATTTTAGAGTTTTCCCCACCACAGATTGGTCTGTAGTTACTGGGGTTATCCCTGCATGCTTTTTGAAACAAAGTTGTAATGTTTGTAATTTTCCAGTCTTTGGGCATCATCCTGAATCTATAGATATCTGGGGGATTTTTGTCAGTCTCTGCAATTTCCTCTCTTCCTTCCCTCCAGAAACCCACGATGTGTCCCATATGGACCAGGTGGTTTTTCCATTTTGATTGTGACTAGCCTTTCTAGTGCTACCAGTTTTTAGTCCATTCAGAATTTCAGTTACATTTTCTTTTGTTGAGACTCCTGCAGCATTTTCCTTGAAGACTAATGTGAGGTCTTCAGCCACACCACTTGCATCCATGAGTAAATTTTTCCATCTATCTCGTGATTAGCCCACCACTTCTTACCTTCTTCCAATTCTCATACTAATGCCTGAAAAGCTCTGATGCACACTCGCCTTGCCAAGATTTGTGCTCATCTCATTGAAATTGCTTATTCTTTAGTTGACTTTTTTTTTACCTTGGAATCATCTATATATCCATCTATATTCTTAGCATCATGGTATTATAATTGTTCTTTCCTCAATCATTTCCCATTGATATTCCAGAACAAAATCTAGTAATGCTGCCTTGTTGGAGCAGAAACTGTTCAAGAAAGTTCTTCTGAACACACTTAGAACCTCCTTCCCATTTTTGTCCTGCTATCCAGTCCCCCCTTTCAGTGCTCTGAGGCTTTTACAGGTCTCTGCAGTTTCCCTGCAGCCTTCCTCCTCACCAGCTGAAAGACTAAAGGAATAGTCGCAGTGATGTGACTACTTCTTCATTCCAAACAGATTCTTTCTATCTTAATGACGCAGGAGGCCATTTGATCCATCGGGACCATGCCAGCTCCCAGCAGAGCAATCCTATCAGTCCCTTCCCTCCTCACCTCCTCTATACTGGCTACCTCCCCTCTAGTCTCAGTCCAGATGAAGGGTCTCGACCTGAAACATTGACTGTCTATTTCCTCCACATGTGCTGCCTGACCTGAGTTCTTGCAGCAGATTGTTGCTTTTTGAACATTCTTTTTGTTTCTCTTCCTGTGCTGTCCCCCTGCCAAATCAGTTTAAATCTCTCCTATAGTACCAGCATATCTTCTTTTAAGAGCATTAGTCCTAGCTCTGAGGTTCTGGCTTGAACAAGACTCATCACCCTAAGGAATCTAAAACCCTCCTTCCTGCATCATTTCCAGCTGTGCCTTATCTCTGTTATCTTCCCATTTCTGTGCTCACTGGTGTGTGGTACAGGGAATAATCAGGAGTTCACTACTTTTTATTGAGGCTCTGGATCTCAACCTCATTCCTATTTCTGTAAAGCAGGAAAGAGATTCAGAACCAAGGCTTGTAGGACCACATTCGTTTTGCTGCCTGTGTTATTGGCACTGATATGAGCCCTGACCTCTACTAATTCACTCTCCCCATCCAGACTTTCTGTGACCACTCGATGATAACTTTAATTCTGGGATTAGGGAGGCAATGTAGCATTCTGGAATCCTCTCTGCAACTGCAAAACACCTGTCAGTTCCCCTAACTGTGGGGGTGGGGTGGTGTGGAATATATAACCATTGCTCCTTTTGATCCTTCTCCCTATGCCATGGTGGTATGGATTTGGGTCTGGTCCACTTTGCAGCGGAAACCTATTCCCCCAACTTTACTCAGAACTGAATATGTTTTGGAGGCTGAAGAGCCCCAAGGTCTCGTGCATTACCTGCCTTTTTATTATCTGCCTGGCTGTCACCGTTCTGTCTTGTCGGCACTCCTCAGCAAGGTTGTTCTCCTTAAACATATTACGCACAAAGCACTCAGCCTTGTGGACCTTAGTGACACCAGCTGTTGCTTGATCTCTGAAACCTAGAGCACAGGCTCTTCCAGTTGACAACATTTCCTGCTCCTGTGTTTGTCCAGGACTCTGGGAGCATCCTGAAATTTCCACATGGTGCAGGATTTGTTCTGTGGGTCTGACATGTCTTATTTATTATATTTAGCTCAACTAGCATCATGTGATTATGGCTAGATTGCTGACATGTTAGTTGCCCTGAATAAACTTTTTAATTCCACGGATCTGTCTAAAACCAATGCTTGTTTAACTGCACAGTGACTATTTCATATGCACCTTTTTAAAGAGGTGAAAATAAGGCAAGGAGTCACAGGGCCATACAGCACAAATGGGCCCTTTTGTCTTCATTTGTCCATGCCAACCAAGATGCCCATCTAAGTTCATCCCACTTGCCTGCGTTTGGCTGATATCCCTCTAAACCCTTCCTATCTATGTACCAGTCCAAAGATCTTTTAAATGTCATAATTATACCTGCTGCTACCACTTCCTCAGGCAGCTCATTTCATATGCTGGCCACCGTCTGTGTGGAACAAGTTGCCCCTTGAGTCTTCTTTAAATCTTTCCCCTCCCACCTTAAACCTATGCCTGCTAGTTTTGGACTCTCCTACCCTAGGGAAAAAGACAGGCTATTCACATTATATGTGCCCCTCATGATTTTATAAACCTCCATGAAGTCACCCCTCAGTGTCCTGCACTCCAGGGGGAAAAGTTTGAGTCTAATTCAGTGAAGTAACTTTAGAGGGATAAGTAATTAGAAATGCTTGTGCTTCCGATTAATTTTTCTGTGCTGCACCTTTTCAGGTTCACGTCAGATGTCCGGTCCGTCCTCAGTCGGAATCTCCACCAACACAGACTATGGTGACGTTGAATTAGGTTTTTCCCTAATGGTCACTTTTTAGGCATTTCTAGTTATGCCCTTCTGTACTTTGAACATTGCAAAAACTGCACTCCAGGGAGGGGATCTGAGTGTGCATGAAGTGACACAAGCTCAGTGGAACAGTCAAGACAACCTGGTTTACTTCTGTGTCGTCAGATCTATGTGTGAATTTTACACTCGTTAAATTCAGTGATGAAGTGGTGCATCATGTGATGCATTGCATCTTTTTGTTTATAAAAATATTTTTTGAGCTCAATTCTGCTCTGGTTGCCTGAGGTAGTTTCTTTCTTTCAAAGACTTCTGCCTTTTAAGATTAGATTATGTTTTTAAAGAAACTACAAATGAATTTAACTCCAAAAAGAAACAAGGTGTTCAGGCTGCTCCCTGTTTAAAAAGGAAGCAGTTTCATTTTAATGTGCTCCGTCCTTCTATGTGATGCCAATTTTCACTGAGATTTGACAAGGAAAACCAATCCCAAGCCTGACCCTGTCAATGGTGCTAAACCACAAACCTAGAACAAGGCTTTGTTTGGAATTAGATTTATTTTTACAATTGATCCCTAATGTGAATACTTGTCAATGCTGCTTTTATTAGCAGTATTAATAATTGCATATCAAATGAAGAATAAAATCTCATTTATAGTACAATAATGAATGATCTGTATCATATTTATGGCCTGCTGGAGCACAGATTAATTATAATGTACTTAAAACCTTTTTTTTAGTAATTAATGGCAGTGGTAATTTTCCTTAAGCCTGTTACTGAGGGAGCTGGGAATAACAAGTGAAGGTAGGATTTGTTGTTAATTGACCACAGTTGAATGTTCAGATGACATTTATCATCTTGGCTTATACAAAGTGTTGTTCAGTGAGGGAATCTTGAGAGAACATTTTTGTAACTATTGGCATTTGAACTGCAATAGTATTGTAAAACATTTTACTCTTAAGTGGAATTGTACAGCTGGTAAGAAACCTTTTGTCAGTCAGAAAACGCTCCATTGAGGTAACACTCTAAATGCCCTGGTTTTCCTTCTTCATATGCCAAAGTGTTGCAAGTCTGATCAGAATACCTTCACTTCTAGCTATGGGTAAAATGATAATAGATGCATGTAGCAAGGAAACAGTGCTTCAAGTCAGTAAGGACAAGGACTTTGTTTGACAGCTGAAGACTGGAATCGATAATATATTCATTGCACTCTGACTAAATTGGGTGTGTTATAAATGCATAGAATTTCTGGTGCGGGAGGTAGTCATTTGATTTTTAAATACCTCTGTTGGTGATAGACCCATCCCATGTTGGTGGCATTTGACCAAAAGGCTGTTCCTGGGGCCAGGGACATGTTTTGTTATGGTAGGCTGAACCCAACAAAGGCTGAGATGAGTCCTGATGAAGGGTTTCAACCCAAAACATCGACTGGTTATTTCTCTCAATAGATGCTTCCTGACCTGAGTTCCTCCAGCATTTTGTGTGTGTTGCTCCAGATTCCAGCATCTGCAAAATCTGTTGTGATCACATAAATATTGTTGTGTGCTGGCTGGTTTAAAGGCTTTACCCCTTCCTGGTCATTAGTTAGTGCGGGATATGATTAATTATTTTGTGCTTGTTCTATCGGAGGATGGAAGCTTGCAATTTCAGTAAAGGGCAGATAATTTGCAGCAGGGAGGAGGAAGTTATTTGAGCCATTCTTGCAAATTTAACTGCCACTGGTATATGACTAGGAAATTTGGTTAATTAAAATAAAAACAGAAAATGCTGGAAATCTGTCTGGGCACATTTGCAACCACATTTGAGTATTTCCAGCACTTTTTCTGTTTTTATTTTAGATTTCCAGCATCTGCAGTTTTTTTTGGGGGGAGGGGTTTAAGTTGGGTAATTCATTGCTGTTTCTTGATTCATTTGCAACACCTGAATGTCTTTAATTGTAGAGCCATAGGTGAGATTTGCAATAGTTATTTGGCTTTGCCTTGGTTTAAAAAAAATCAAACTGCAGATGGTGGAAATGTGAAATAAAAGCAGAAAATGCTGGAAGCACTTAGCAGGTCAGGCAGCATCTATGGAAGGAGAAAGTTAATTTTTCATGTTGGTGACCCCCTTTTTCTGAGAAGGATCTCAGACTCAAACCATTAACTCTATTTCTGTTTCCAGCACTTCGTGTTTTTATGGCCTTTCCTTAGGTTAGTCCTTTACATAAATTGTCCAATAATGATGCATGAAGTGTGTACCAGAGCCCAAAAGAGCACCTGCTGTTAATACAGTTCATCAATCGTTATGCATGTTTTTCAATAATAATGTAATGGCTCATTTTTATCTGTTCAGGCTTTTAAGAATTCGATGTAAATTGTGCACCTTTTAACTTTTCAAGAAGACAGTTAGATTTTCAATGACATTTTTGATTCCAGTATTTTGTGGAATTTTAAGTAACATTTTGGTAAAGGATATTTTTAAAAAAACAATTTTCAGCAAAATGGATGTGATAGCAACTCTTCATAAAACAAAAATATGTGCCAGAATGCAGTTTGTACTTGGGTACATTTATAATGAAAATGCTTTACAGCTTTTTCTCATCTACATTTTCTGGGTTTAGTTTTAAACTACACTAGCAACAGATGGGATTCAAAACTGGGTTTATGAAGGTGGTGATAATGGAAGGTGGTGTGTGCTGGGTTGGGGGGGTGGGGAGGGTGACAGTAAAGCTGTAGTGGATCTGACCAACTGCAGTTTTGGGCACAAGAATAATCCTGAGTTCTTGAATATGCACTTCAGGCTTTTGACATGATTGTGACTTTAATCTGCCAAGCCCACAGGGAACAGTAGTCAGAGCCAGAAAGCAAGTTGCTTTATGGAGTGGAGCAGTTGCTCCTAGCCTTTTTAAGGAGGCTTTGAATCTCCCTTACTATGGCTCGCCCTTCTTCATGGACCACAGTTCTGTGGGGAGTGTTGCTATCTCGCCCAACTTAGCAGTATTTTTCTGCTTTCTGTAACTGACTGTATCGTTTTAGTTGGCAAATGAGTTCTGAACCATTAAAATCTACCAGGTTGCATTCTTGCCCAAGAGTTAAATTAGTTCAAAATGTCACTAACTGGATTGAACTCGCTCAACCTATTCCAAACTGGATTGAAGCATAAATAAATATTTTTATTGATTTGTGCCACAAAATGCCATGCTCTAATGGGAGGATACCATATAAAACAGGAATCTTCAGGGGAATTACCTACATCCAGTGCTTGTGTGTTTGATGCTGAAATGGCACCAGGGCCTAGGTTGCTTTAATTTTCAGTCTATTGCTTTGGTTAATGTAAATTAGTTATGCAGGGCATTTTTATGTTGGATTCAAACAGCAGGCTAATTATTGCATTGTTCAGTGGCTCCTGCTTGATGTGCTACATTCAATGTTCTTAGTCCAAAAATGGCACTGAGGATGTGCAGCTGTTTATGGTGGTGGTGAATGCTAGCTGTTCTTCACTGGACTTGAGCCATACCAATTTTATAAATTGATTCTGATGGCTGAAAATGCTAGTCACTTTTTTGTATCTGAATATTTATAACTGGAGAATATGGATGTAACTCTGACCTACATCAGGATTAAAGAGCAGTTCTGCAATCTTGCACAATTAATGAAACACTTATGATTTGCCATTGAGCACCACTTGACCATTCAATAGCAATGTTTATCAAAAGCCCAATGGTATGTCAGAACGTGGTCTGGAATAGATTTGTGGCATTTCCATCTGACAATATCACTTTATTAGGTTCCACCATGTATAAAAGTTTTAGTTCCGTCCCTTAAAATCATCAGGTCTTAATCCTAGCTATACAATTGGCTTTCTGCATCTGACTGGCTGGATTGTTGAGGAGTAGATCTGCTTTAATGGTGACCTTCCAAAGACCCATTAAAACATTATCTTAAGTGAGAGTTGGAAGTTAAGACCTTAATTGATTTAGAGGCTCAAGGCCCCTAGTCTTTCTCTCTGGGTAATGTTGCCCTGGATGATTAAATCGGTAATTGCATTGTACTTCCACAATAAGATCAGGCTGATCCTAGCCAGGGCTGCTTTAATTATCTCAGCGGCCTTGTTGGTGGACAGGGAGAGAGGTCCAGATCCTGATGATTCATTCCTGGAAGGTGCACTCTGGGTAGATATTG
>JAUZTB010000072.1:9511047-9525306 GCA_034780895.1 Rhynchobatus australiae
TAAGATGATAGAATCTCCAGGTAGGCTGCGGGTGGGGTGCAGGTAGAGTAGTTTCTGCTGCACTGGTAAATCTTACCTTTTCTTGAACAGAGAGATAGGTCCCTTGTCAAGGTCAGTTCCCCAGGCGTCATTGTTGTTGGACAAGACCTGGCATCTTTCTCTGAAGGCCACATGACAAAAAGGGGCTAATTCTCTGCTTTGTTAACATTTTCAGAAGAGCTTCTTTACTTGTTTCTCAACCATTATGGAGAGCCATTAAAGTGTAAACAGTTCTTTATCAAAGGAAAGGATCGTCACCAAGCCATAAAGGTAATTAGGGCTGTTGAGCAAAAGCTTGGACGGAGTGAGTTAAAGGAAGAGAGAGAGTTGGGGAAGTTTAGGTAGGGATTTCCAAAACTTCATTCTTAGGAGTTGTAAAGATGGGTGCCAATAGTGGAACAACTGAAATAGAGACACAAACGAGTGCAGATGCTCGAATCTGCAGCAAAAGAACAAGCTTCTGGAGGAACTCAGCGGGTCAGGCCACACTTGTGGAGGGAAATGGACAATCGATGTTTTGAGCAGAGCAATTACAATACCAAGCCATGATACATCCACATAAGATGCTTTCTATGGTGCATCGATAAAAGTTGGTGAGTGTCAAAAGGGACATGCCAAATTTCTTTAGCCTTAACTTGTAATTGGGTTTGAATAAGATGTCACAAGATAAAATGCATCTGCTTTGACACACTGTGGCATTACATCCGAGCATGGCTTCAACTGATGTGTATGTCAAACACAAAACAAAATTCTATCTTGAATTCAAAAGTGACCAGGCACCAAAAGAAACAAGTGAACTGTACATTTACAGACTTTATGACAGGGTGCCATAGTAGCACCCAGAGTATAGTTTGATACAAAATAGAAACTATTGGAAATGAGCAGACAGGTCAACACTTCAGGCTAAGGGTCTCTTTTAGAACTAGGAAGTGAAAGATAAATAAGCATTTTAAAAGAATCTTTAAGAAAAGCATTGGCAGTGAGGGTGGAATAAACAAATAAATGGACAAACACTAGAGAGAAAACAGCAGGGGAATGACTGGTGGATGATGAATTGAGATGGTAGTAACTCAGTAGTAAGAAGCATTAAAGACATTTCTTCTTTCTCCTGTATATGGCTGGAGCAACATTTCTAAATTGAGTTTGAGGTTCATAAGCCAATGTTCAGCCTTTTTGGAGAAGGAGATTATCTGAAATAGCTCCATTGAATTGGTGTCAGAGGCAGGATATGCTGATCTGGTCCATTGTTTGATCATTCATTATGGCCACTTCATCCATGTATCATTGGGATCCTGTTTAAAGCTTCCCATGATCTTCAAGACCGATGAAACACAAGTTGCCTTGACTTTGGGTCATGAATGAGTTCTTTGTTTGGAACAGTGTTTTCAGTCCTGATTTTATTCCATTATACATCACAGTTAAAGTCGATAAGGCAAGGAGTGTTGAACCAGAAAGGGTTTCCTAGAAACTATGCAGTAAGTTGTGGAAGTGGGGCAGGGATTCAGAGATGTCCCAAGGGATTTGTAGGTGCAGGTGATTGATGGATCACACATCCTCACTGAGAAACATGCTGATTTTTGCATGTATACTATAATGCTGCAAGGAACATTCTTTTGACTCCAGCAGTGAAGTAGTCAGATGCTTAAACCTTCCTACCAGCAATCCCGAATGCTTCAGACTACTATAAGTACTACCAGCCTGATTTCTTATTATTCTGCTAATAGATCTAATTAAGCATAAACTTACAATAATACATGATAGGTTCCCGATAACTCAGACTATGACCCAGTTAACTACAACTATTTGGATATTACAATAAGAAGGGTGTTAAGAGTGAAATATGTGTTTGATATTTGACATTAGATTTTCAATCAAATTCTACTATGAACTTTAAACTAGACAGTAGAAAATCAATCTATTAACTTACTGCTGGTATAGATCAAATCCTTTGAACGTAAAACAGTGTTTGAATCACGCTAACCAAATTGCCACCTACCATTTCTGCATTCTACAATGGAGTCTGGATACCGAACATTTATATTCCTTTCCTTCCCTATCCATTCTTGGTACACAGTGGTGTAGCGGTTAGCGTAACTCTATTACAGCACCAGCGACGGGTTCAATTTCAGCTGCTGTCTGTAAGGAGTTTGTACGTTCTCCCCGTGTCTGTGTGGGTCTCCTCTGGGTGCTCCGGCTTCCTCCCACATTCCAAAGACTTACAAGTTAGGAGCTGTGGACATGTTATGTTGGCACTGGAAGCGCGGTGACACTTGCGGGCTGCCCCCAGCACATTCTCAGTAATGCAAAAAGACGCATTTCACTGTGTGTTTCGATGTACATGTGACTAATAAATAAATATATATCTTAATTGAAATGCTCCATCCCAGGCAACATCATGGTGAATCTCTTCTGCACCATCCCTAGTGTAATCATGGCCTTCCTATGGTGTGGTGACCAGTACTGCAGTTGTGGCCTAACCATTGTTTTATAACCTCTCTGCTCTTGTATCCTATGGCTCATCTAATGAAGGTTGATATTCTATGCACCATCTTCACTTTATCTACCTGTGCTGCCACTTATGGGGACCTTGGATCTGTACCACAAGATCCCTGTGTTCTTCAGTACCCCCGAGGGCCCTACAGCTCATTGTGTATGTCCTCTCTTATTAGTCTTCCAAAGTGCAGTGCCTTGCACTTATCAGGGTTAAATTTCCATCTGCCATTGCTCTGCCTTTTTGTTTAACCAACTGATCAATATCTTCTGTAATCTAAGACAATCCTTCTCATTTTCAATGCAACCACCAATTTAAACATATTAAAACCATAACAGGCTTCTTGACTCTAGCCTTTAGTGCATGTACCTTGATGGCTTTCCAACCTTTCAGTATTTGTATTTCACTTAATTACACTCTCCACTTGAATTGATATCTTCAAAGCTTCCTCAAACTGTTTCTTTGTGACCATGGTCACTGCACACCTGAGAACTATTTCTGTCTTGACATTCTCTTATTCCCAGCAAACCCTGAGCCAGTGACTAGAGTTCAAAGGCCACTATTGCAGCTGTGGAATTTAAATTAAATTAATAATGTTTAAAAAGTCATTCATAATGATGTATTGGATTGTTGTAACATCCCATTTGGTTCACTAATGATCATCAAGGGGTGGAAATCTGCCATCCTAGGTGTGATTCCAGATACATATGTGGTTCACTCTTAAATATCTTCTGATATGGCCCAACAGGAACCATATCAGGGGTATTTAGGGTTGGTAACAAATACTGTCCTTGCCGGTGATGTTCACATTCTGAAATGTGAATTAAAAAAAGCAGTTACAGGACACAAGAACTTTGGACAAGTGTGTTTACTCTAATTCAGACAAGGAATTTGCCACACATAATACTTGCCTCTTTTATGTTAATGAGGATATCTGATGATGTGCCTTATTTACATAAATAATAAACACCACACTGCTTTTTCTCTTTGAAGGAAATGCCTGAAAACACTTTTTATTATACACAGGTTATACATAGTCATTATAGATTCAGTCTGTTTAACAGGTTCCTCAATTGGTTTGACCCCAATTTTGTATTCATTCCTGATACAAAAGAATTTGCAGCCTCTTAACTCGCTGTTCTGTGACTCTTAAACAATAGTTGACACCACATTGAATAGGTTAATTATGGACAACATCAGTTTTTAACAGGGATTTTTAAGGTGATCATTTAATTTATGTTGACTTTTCTGACAAGATCTCCAAGTGTCTTTTCAGGCTAAACATTTGAACTACTTCCCATTGCTAAATCTCATATTGGTCTGACAACTCTAACCCTCTCACTCTATTGGCATTGCTGTTCTTTTCCTCAAAATATTTCCCTCTGGTTTGATTGCGGCCTGTCTTTCTAAGTTAGTCTATATCAAGCTCAATCACATAAAAAGGTAATGATCCATCAACAGTTCTGCCGGAATAAAACAGATAGTAGAATATGGAGTCAGATGGTATTTAAGCAAGAAGTTAACCAACTGATGATTCATTGTGAAGCTGAAGTAACCTCGGATGATTTGCTTCTTCAAGGCACTTTTTTAAACACACTTACAGATGTCTTTGTTACCTCTTTGGAAGAATGATGATACAGAGTCAATAAGTGTTTAATCTCATTACAAATTAATTCAAATAAATACAAAGTTGCACACTAATTTTGCTGGAATTCCATGTGTAGCAAAGGTTAATCTCAACTCTTCAATAGTACATTCTGTTGTTGTACAAGTACTTACATGTCTGACTTCAATCCATTTTGAGTACGTGCCCATGAGCACAAGGAAATGACTGTTACTCATTTGATAAAAGCCAATATGAACTTATTCGAATGGTTGATATGTCCATTGCCATGGTCATAATGTTGTCTTAGGTGGCATTGCTGGCACATCATATACATCGATACAACTCTCCCCAGTCCTTTATCAATGTTCAACCAATACGTGGAACTCCTGATAATGACTTTCAGACTAATGATTCCAGCGCAGGATATCTGTCCAAAGACTTCCAGGCCTTGTCCTGAATAAGCCTTGAGATGCACTGTGTTCCATACTAAGGCTGGGTGACTGAACTGCTAGCCATACGCTTCCTGAAGCTGTATCAGTCTGCATCTCCAATGAGTTTCCATCAATCAGAACAGTATTCCTAAGGTCCTGCTGTCTTGCACTCTAGTAGCTTGGAGCATAGATGTTATGTAAATTTTGTGTCATCTGCAGCAGTTGTGCATTGTGCAAATTCCCTTTGTGACTGCAGGGAAATTTGTTCTCTATGTGCTGATGGTGCTTTCCAGACTACTGTCCTGCTATGTGTTATCTAGTGTTTTGTTTCTCTATGTATCCTTTCTTCTGGCATAAGTTGCATTTAGACTTGACAAGCACAGTTGTCAGAGGATATGCAGAGTATGACAGCGTATATAACAGTGACTTGTGCTATTTGTGGTCACATGATGCTACCTCTGTTTTCACTGAGAGTTGGCTTTTGAGTGTAGATTAACATTACATTTGTGGCGGACACAGGACAGAATAGCTGCCAACTCCAAAGAAATCACAATCCTGCCCATCAAATCCAACAGATGAGTTTTTGTGCCCAACAGCTTTAACTGAGTCCTTTCATCTCTTAGACTACACATGCACCTGCCTCTGAGTATAGGATCTAAAGATTCTTCAAAGCAACCCCCTCTGAGTGCTTTGATGTGTTCACTCATGATTCCTCCCAGCTTTTGATTACGTGTGCCGAATTTAAAGCTCTCCACAATTTTAAATAGCTACAGGTTGATGTATGTTTCTAACTTCCAAACAATCTCTGCAAATGAGATATTGGTAGATTCCTGTGGAGTTACTAAGTTAGTGAGCCAATTTCCTTAAGTAATATTGCTTTCTTATATTTCCTCACTTCTTCCGTTGGTGCCTATGTGTTTCCAGCACTGTTTTACAATTCAAGAATATTACTGGCAATAGAAATATTTTCATCCATTCCAAGTAGGTTATGAATGATTCACATGCGTTGTTATGCAGCCCCAGGCTGCCTACGAAGTCTGCACGTGCTTTGAATTGTCATCGTCTTTCTTTGCCTGATGTAACAGTTTCACAGCAAAAGCATGTGCACTCTTATTTTCAGCTTCTTCCCCAGATTTTGCAGATTTGCATTGTCTTTCTTGCTTTACTTAAAAAAAATTGGTTGGTGCAGCTTTAAGAATGTGTTCCACTGTGAGAAACAGCTGACTGGAATTCTCCCTGCCTAGTCTGATCTGACCCACAGACCAGCACATAATGCATTTATCCAGGCTGCACAAGGGAGATTGAACCTTGGGCTCCAATTGCAAACATTTTTCACCATTTTTACTTTGCAATTTTTAACTTTTACAGCTGCTTCCAAACCTCCTTGTCACCAATTGTAATATTTCCTGAGGTGAACTGTGGATACTGCTATTGGTAGGTTCTACTAACAATAACAAGGAGCTTCAAACAGAGGTGTTTATTCTAACAACAAGGAACTCCAACTGTATCTGGTACTTACACACACACACACACACACACACACACACACACACACATGATGTCGTCATATAGTCCTCTGACCTTATGACTTAACTAAATACAAATATACCTCATTGTCTGCACTTGAAAAGCATATTCTTTGTCGCAAAAAGCAAACTGCTGGAGAAACTCAACAGGTTGAGCAGCATCTGTTGGGGGAGAAGAATTGTCGATGTTTCAGATTGAGACCCTACAGATTGTTTTGTGCTCCAGATTCCAGCGTCTGCAGTTTCTTGTGTCTTTTTAGTTGCAAACTACTTTAGGAATATCCTGTGAAAAGCACTAAATGAATGCAAACTCTCTCTCTTTTCAGTCATAATATGAAATCTAATTGAATTCGACAGTTAAATCTTAGAGCCTCTTCCATTCAGACAAGGCACAAATGGATCAATCGGGAAAAGAACGAAAAATTGGAATTTACCACTGGTGATGACGAAAGACCAAAGGTTCAGTGCATTTCTCAATCACCCCTCTAGAGTGATCATTTTTCCTGCCGAAGGAGAATGAAATCTATTTTATATTTCACACTGATATTTACTTGCTAATCATTCACTGCCTCCATCATGCCTAAAATGGGTACCATCCTTAAGTGCTATGTAGTCAATCACCAAGGTTATTCAGATAGCACTTCCCAAATTCATGACCTCTGTCACCAAGAAGAACAGGTGCCAGGGAACAGTTGTTCTACAGGTTCTCCTACAAGCCATATACCATTCCAACTCATTGCATTGGCATTTCTTCATTATCACTGTGTCCAAATCTTGACACTCCCTACCAACACCACTGTAGAGTATGATCTTTACAAGTAATGCACTGGTCAAGGTGGCAACTTGTCATTGCAACCTTCTCATGGATAATTCGGTGAAGCAGTAAATATTGCCAGTGATGCCCAGATTCTGTAAATCAGTAAAAAAAGAGTGCTGAAATAAATTATACCTGGTGATAACTTTGCCAATGAAGTTGGATTTACTGAAGCAGTAAGAAATCCATTCTTGTACTCATTCCAATATTTTCACTCAGCCCAAGCAAAACAGTGGCTTCATAGTCCTTTGCTTATGGTGAAATTCCTTTCGGCTTGGGCAATCCCTTGCTTTAGTCTCAACACTGTTGTGAAAATGGAAATATAAGACTGCCATGGAACTTACTGTGAGTGTTCACAATTTGAATTCTTGTTGAAAGACATTAGCGCTGGTGGGTCTAACCTTAAATAACTCCCGCTGCTGCGCCACACTGCTGTGTCCTAACCACGAAGCTCAAAGCTGAGTTCACACCTACACTTCAACTCATTTATTTAGGTTGGTGTGCAGAGGGGTGGTTGCCATGTCAGAAGATCTGTCATTCAGAGGAAATGTTAAGCTGAGATTTCTTCCGCTTCTGGAAATATGAAAAGTTACACTTTTGTCTTTATTCACTCTTCTGGATGTGGGTGTCACCAACAATGCCATCATTTGTTGCTCATCCCTCACTACCCTTGAAAAGTTGGTGGCAAGCCATTTTTGGGCTGCTGCAGTCCTCTGGTGAAGACGCTTCAACAATGTTGGGTCAGGAAGTCCAATGACGCTGAAGGAATGGCAATATATTTAAATTGGTAAATTAAATTGGTTTATTATTGTCAGATGTACCGTGGTACAGTGAAAAACTTGTCTTGCATACTGTTCATACAGGTCAATTCATTAAACAGTGCTTTGAGGTAGTACAAGGTAAAACAATAATAGAATGCAGAATAAAGTGTTACAGTTATAGAGAAGGTGCAGTGCAGGTAGACAATAAGGTACAAGGTCTTAACGAGGTAGATTGTGAGGTCAAGAGTCCATCTTATTGCATTAGAGAACTGTTCAATAGTCTTATAACAGCGGGATAGAAGTTGTCTTTGAGCCTGTTGTACGTGCTTTCAGGCTTTTGTATCTTCTGCCCGATGGGAAAGGGGAGAAGAAAGAATGTCCGAGGTGGGTGGGGTCTTTAATTATGTTGGCTGCTTTACTGAAGCAGCGAGAAGTATAGACAGAGTGCATAGAGGGGAGGCTAGTTTCCATGATGTGCTGAGCTGTGTCCACAACTCTCTGCAGTTTCTTGCAGACAAGGGAAATGGCAGGTAGTGTGCAACTTGGATGATAAACTGATGGTGATTATGTTCCCCTGTGCCTGCTGCCCTTGTCCTTTCCAGTAGAAGAGGGGATTGGTTTTCCAGTTGCTTTCGAGTAGCATAAGGGAAATAACTGCAAGAGATAATTCACTCTCCATGGGACATCTAGCCTCTGATTTGGTTTCTTAGCTACAGAATGTAAATGGTTGGTTCGGCTGAATTTCTGGACAATGGTGATTCCCAGAATTATGATGGTGGGGCGTTTAACAATGATTATGTCATTGCATATCAAGGTAGATAAATTCTCTTTTGTTGAAGATGGTCATTGCCTGGCAGTTTTGTGGCATGAATTTTACTCTTCACTTATCAACCCATGCCTGAGTGTCATCCAGGTCTTACCACATGGAGGTGAAACTACTTCATTTGCTGAGGAGCTGGTAATGGAAATGCAAATATCAGGGAACGTGATCACTTCTAACTTCACAATAAAGAGAAAATCATTGATGAAGTAGCTGAGTATTGTTGGGCCAAAGACATTGCCCTGATGAACTCCTGCAGCAGTGTCCTAGAGCTGGGATGACTGAGCTTCACCAACCACAGACATCTTTTATGCGAGGTCTGACTCCAACCTTTGGAATGTGTTTTCCCTTGATGCTCATTGACTTCAATTTTACCTGTGCTCTGTGATGCCATACTCGCTTAAAAACTACCCTGATGACATGTGTAGTCTCTCTCACTTCACCTGTGGAATTCAGTTTTCTAGTCTTTGCTTAATAGCACTGTCAATGACATCTTTCTGTAGATGACTGAGAGCAGACTGATAGTGTTGGATTGAACTTGTCCTACCTTTTATAAATGGGGCATACCCGGGAAATTTTCTATACTTCCTGCACCACAGACTGAATGTTGTCCATTTCTTTTCTGATGTAGTATCCATTGCTTTTGGCCATTTCTTGAATTGTCTGAAGATTGTTTTCAGTGGTGGTAGGGATCTAAGGAGGAAGGTGAGCAGAGAACTCCCCCTGGCTTTGGGCTCAAAATTCCCCATTCAGTTAATGCCACACAATGTTGACTATTTGCTTGATGAACAGGAAAGAGAGAATAAATTGGCTTTTTGTGGGGTGGCGGGCGGTAAGCAGTAAGGTGCTGCATGGATTAGTGTTTGGGCCTCCACTATTCATAATATATATCAATGATTTGGTTTACTTACTATGATACTAAACTCGAGAGGGCTGTGAATTGTGAAGAGGATGTAAAAAGACTTCAAGGCAAATGACTGAGCAAAACCTTGGCAGTTGCAGTATAATGTAGACAAATATGAAGTTATCCACCTCAGCAGGAAAAAGCAGAAAGGCAGCATACTATTTAAAAGGTGCTTTATTGGGAGTTGTACAAATGTTGTTGCATAAGGTGTTCTTGTACATAGTCACTGAAAACAAATGTGTAAGTGCAGCAAATGAAAATCAATAAGCTGCAAATTCTGGAGTTTGTTATTATAATGTCTGAGGTTTTACTCTAAATACAAAAAGCCACCCTGTTTGTTCAACTTTCTGAAACCCCCATTCTGCTAACATAAAACCCTTGCCAAGTAGATCCTAAAACTGAAGTTCAAGATCCTGTGTTTGTTTACATTTCTGGCAAAAAAAATAGTAAAAATGTCAAGAATTTTGCTGATTTTGAAAATTTGTGCTGATAGTTTCTGCTCCTATCCTGAAGATAGGATGCTGGACCACATAAAGCAGTGAGCACCCTCCGATACCTTATCCAAGGAGCCTCATGTCCTTGAAAACAAGTACCAATCAAGCTCACAATCCTGTTCTCACCCAACGTGTCCACAACCATATGTACTTATATGGTGAAATCATTATGTACCAATCCATTCCATACCCTGGCTGAATTTCTCTCTCCAGCACCTCTCTAGCCCAGAGGCCAGAGAGCAGTTCTGGAGCAGTGAAGTTAGTGATGAGCTTGAGTTTAGAGGGTTGAGGAGGGTTGTGTTGGAAAAGTTGAGGAAATGGAGGTGACAGAGACATGGATGACATTTGCAGTGGCAATGGGAATGAAGTAATGGCAGAGATGGGCAGGGTGTCACTGTGGAACTTGGTGCCTGCTAATGGATAGCTTGTGGTACTTGAACCTTTAATTAGATGAAGCAGATTACTGATGTTGGCATCACTAAATTCAACTTGAATTCAACTCAACCTGATAGAAGTCTATAAAATTGTGAAAGGCATAGATAGGGTAGGTGGTCAGAGTCTTTATCTCAGGGTGGAGATGTCAAATACTAGAGGGGAATAATTTAAAGGAGATTTGTGAGGCAAGTTCTTTTACACAGAGAGGGAGAAGTGCCTGGAACATGCTGCCAGAAGAAGTGGTGGAAGCAGATACGATAGCAACATTTAAGAGGCGTTTAGACAGACACATGAACAGGAAGAGGATGGAGGGATAGAGACTACATGCAGGCAGAAGGGATTAGTTTAGATTGGCATCACGGTTGGCACAGACACAGTGGGCCGAAGGGCCTGTTTCTGTGCTGTATTTTTTATAAATGTGTAAGAGGAGGGGGTTGGAACATCAAATCCTGGCTTGAAGGTGACCTGTTGCTTTTTGTGTTTTTTCTGATGTTAAGTGGTGACCTGTTTTGGTTTATCTGTTACTTGATATTAGACAATGCACAGATTGTTGTAAAGGGTGGTGCTATTAGCATAAATATTAAAATGATTCCTATTTTGATCGGAGGATCCTAACAGTTGTCATGTAAATAAACTATTTAGAAAGGATAAAGTGGCTTGAACAAGCTAATCAAATGGATTTATTAGCCTCTTTGGGACTAAAGAGTGGAACCAAGTAAGGATGGTGACTTGGAGTTGAACCATAGAGTGGAGACGGTAAGAGGGATTGAAGTAGTTGACAGTGAAATTGATAAGGAGAGTGGGGTGGCATGGCAGGTTCTCAGTCACCAACAAAGTCCATTTAACTGGCCAAGCTGGTCTTGATATTGGGGTCAACATAAAAAAAACCTGTGAAACAATATAAACAGAATGACAGAAAGTAACTGTGGCAATGACTGCGGAGGACAGAAGAACTGAGGCTGGGCTTAATGTTCCAGCAGGAAAGGAAGAAAGGGACAGTGAGCGCTGGGTCAAACAGAAATTTCTGTGTGGTTAAAGGTTGAGTTGACTAGGCACAGTGGCGAGGGCTGGGGAAAGACTAGCTGGGGAGGGGGTGGATGCAGTGAGGAAGGAGAGAGAAACTCAGTTGATACAAGATCAGGATGCTGTTTTAGAGAGCTGGGAGGAAGAGGAGGCTATTACAACCAAATGTCGACCGTGAAGAAGCACACTCAATTAGAGTAACAACAATTCTCTTTGATTTTACTTTTTTTTATTACATGGGAAAACATCTCCCTTCAGTACTTCACTACTTCAATGTGACTTAAAAGGAATTTATGCTGACCAGAGCTATATAAAATGGATTCGATATCTTTTGGTCTGTGCATACTAAGGCAGCAAGGGAGTTTAAAAATACATAGAATGGCATTATAGGTGTAGTGTCTTGATAAATGTTACTAAAACATGTTCTTTCCAGTGCTGATTTATCTACTCTGCATTTTTAGAATTTTCTGTCTTATTTCATGCTTTTGTTATTTTCATGCTTTCTTTTTATCTTTTTCACATTTCTAATATCAATACCTAGTCTTTTAGTAATGATCTTATGATTTATTATACATCACTTTGACAAGCTGAGGTCATTCATTTTTACCTCAAGGGTTCCTTAATTGCTTTATCTTCTCCTTCAGGTGATGATTTATGCCCAGATGGGGTTCAACACCCAGAAGTGCCTTGGATGTGTGTATTTTGCAATATGCTATTCCATTATGGAAGGCATCAACCTTAACCTTTCCATCATGTCAGTATTTTTTAAAATATTTGAATTGGATAACCATTAATGCAAAAGCCTTTTAATACAAAGTTGTTGGATTTCCCGAGGGGTAGGTATATGGGGACTCAAACTCAGAGAAGCATGGGTAGATGCTGGAAAATAGTTGGATCATTAAGAACATAAGTAACGGAAGAGACAATGTGGCCCCTCCTCCTTCTCTACCATTCAGAGAGGTCTGTGATTTCTTACTTCACCACCACTTTCCTGCATTAACTCCATTCTTTTAATTTCTAAATATGCATCTACCTCTTTCATAATTTGAACAGTTACCGAGCCTCCATATCCCCCTTGGGGAGAGAATTTCGATAAAAATTGCAGCATGAAGATGCAGAGCCACGTGCTGTGCATGTTCAGTTGCACTGGGAGGTACCACGATAATGTCATCATGATCTACCCCTCTCGCAGTTTTGAAGCTGTGCGGAAAACCCCATGCAGTCACCAAAGTCCAGTGCTTGATGGAGTAAGTGGCGGACTGGGAAATGGATTGGTTCGGGTTATGGTCATGGTGCCTCCCTTTTGGTAGAGAGTTCCAAAGATTCACTATCCAGGAGTATCTTCTCATCTCTGTCCTAAATGGCCAACCTGCTATTGTGTTCCCTGGTTCTAGACACCCCAGGTAGGAAACACATCAACTCTGATTCTACCCTGTCAAATCCCATACGTGATTGAGGGTAGTCACTGAAAAGCAAAAGAATACTGAAATTGCTGTAGATCTGAAATAAAAACAGAGAATGCCGTGGGTACTCAGTAGATCAGTCAATGTTTTGGGCCAATAATGTTTCATCTGAACTAGAAAACAGAAAAGAAGCTTGTTTTAAGTAGCAGAGAGGTAGTGGGATGGAGGGTAGTGATATCATGTAGATGTTATTCATGTTCTTGAGGAAGGAAACCTGCCTTTCTCACACATGTAAACTTAGAAACAGTTCTAATCATACCACAATACGAGAATGAAATGGCCTAATGTTAGGTATGGCTCTGTTGGTAGGCCTCTGGACTGAGTCAGAATTTTGTAGAACTCAAGAGGCACAAATCTAGGCTGATGCCACTGTGCATTATTGTGGGAGCAGTACACTGTCAGAGATGCAAGAGATCATTTGACAAAATGTTAATCTGAGGTCTTATCTGCTATCTCAGGTAGGCATGAAAGCTTCCATGGCACTCTTCTGAAGAAGAATAGAGCCATTATATTTAGTAGCTTGAAGCACTATTCATTCCTCACTCAATGCTACTAAATCAGAAGATCTTGTTATTATTTCATTAATACTTATGGGAATTGTTGTGAACAAATTGGTTCCCAATTTCTTAACACAACAGAAACTAAATTTCAAAAGCATTTTATTGACTAGAGGTGTTTTGGAATGTCTTCAGGGAGACATGGTGATGTTATATAAATACACTTTTTTTCTGGCAAACCAAATCACTTTAGTTGAAGACTGGATCTAGGCAACATCCTTCATTTGTTCCCTTGGTTGTCTGTCTATCTATGGATCAATCACAGTTGTCACCAGCTGTCAGTGAAGCACATTTGACACTTAGGCAACTGCAAACTTTTGTTTTTACATTAATCCTCCATTAGTTTGGATAATTAAGAGTCAAGTGTATGTGGGAACATGAGTAGGGATGAAAAGAAGCCCCAAGATGATATGAACAAACGAGGCGAGCAGACAACGACACAGCAGATGGAATATAACGTGGAAAAATGTGAGGCTATCCACCTTGCTGGATACTTTTAAAATGTTGATAGATTGGGAAATGTTCAAAGGGACCTCAATGTCCTTAACATGCAGGTGCAACAGGTATGTAGGAAGACAAATGGTACATTGTCCTTTATTTTAAGAGGATATTAGTACAAGGTTAAAGATGTCTTACTACAATTAGATAGGGCTTTGATGAGATCATATCAGAAGTATCCTGTACAACAGTGATTTCTTTAAGAAAGAAAGGATGTATCGACTCTGTAGGGAGTTCACCAAAGGTTCGCCAAGCTGGTTCTTGGAATGGCAAATCTGCTCTACAAGGAGAGATTGAGCAGGCTAAGTCTGTATTCTTTTGAGTTTAGAAGAATGAGAAGTGACCTTATTGAAACATAACAAAATGCTTAGAAGGCTCCACAGGATAGATGAGAGAA
>JAUZTB010000072.1:10005432-10020221 GCA_034780895.1 Rhynchobatus australiae
TCCCCCCACCCTCCCCCAGATTCTACCCCCTAATCCATACACACTAGGGGCAATTTACAGCAGCCAATTAATATGCCAAAAGTGGGGTGTAGGAGGAATCCGGAGACTTGGGGGAAATCCACACAGTGACGGAGAGAATTTGCAAACCACACACACACACACACACACACACACACACACACACAGCGCCAGAGGTCAGGTTAGAACCAGGACCGTTGGAGCTGTGTGACAGCAGCTATTGCTAGCTATGCCAATGTGTCGCCCTTATCTGTTAATTGCAAGCAAATCTGATAAAGAGGTTGAGGCTGGGTGGGGAAAGAAATTACTGGTAAAACCAGTCTGGACTGCAAACAGTTAAAGTTCAGCAGGTTTCTTGGCAAATAACCTCATATTCCCTTCCCCCATAATGTAAGCTGTGCAGCCAACTTTAAAACATTGTAGAGTTGAGTTTCCAGTCTCCTGGTGCCTGCTCTTTGCTGTGCTGCTCTGCTCTCGGACTCAGCACAACAACTTTTGGTGATCACTTCCGACTGGGAAAGAAGGACGATTCTGTTTTCAGAGAGAATGGGTAAGTTGGAGTTCTGTTTTATTTGTTCGAATATTTTAAAAAAAAGGACAGCTTTTGAGGACTCTCGACAGAGCGTGGAGCTCCTGAACTTTTAAAACTGAATTATAAATAGATCTCTTTGTGCAGTAGCTCGACTGTAACATCAGATACTTGGGAGGTTCTGGTTCTCAGTAAGATCAAGCACAACGACAGCCTTAATATTTGTTTTAAGGATTTTTAGTACAGCGAAGTGTCTCTGCTACATGGGAGTGGTAAAAAGATGTGTGTTGGGAGGCTCAGTAGGAAGACAAGAGATATGCAAAACCATGACTGTAACTTTACAGTGCCAGCGACCCGGGTACAAATCTGGCCGCTGTCTGTCAGGAGTTTGTCCGTTCTCCCCGCGTGCCTGCGCGGGTTTCCCCCGGGTGCTCCGGTTTCCTCCCACGTTCCAAAGATGCACGGGTTAGGGAGTTGCAGGCGCGCTGTGTTGGCGCCGGAGGCGTGGCGACACTTGCGGGCTGCCCCCAGATCACTACGCAAAAAGATGCATTTCACTGTGTGTTTCGATGTACACGGGACTAATAAAGATCTTATTTTATGGTCTTGAGGTTTCCACTGAAGAGGGGTGACAGAGGGAGGCTCCGGAATACAGATGGGTGGAGTTACAAATTGGTGTCATAAAATATGATAGTCATAGAGAGATAAAGCACAGAAACAGGTCCTTCAGCTCACTGAATCCTTACCAACTGTCAAGCACCCATTCTTTTTACACTAATCCTATCCTAAACCATTTTACTTTCCTCACATTCTCATTAACTCCTGCCCCCCGCCCCCTCTCCTCTCCTCAACTCCACACGAGAATCCTCTCCATCTGCCTGTCACCCACACCCTCCTCCCACTGGTTCCCATCCCCCATTACCAACCATCTGCGCCCTCCCCAGCTCCTTCCAACGCTTCACCTTCTCTCCTATCACAGATTCCTACCTTCCATCATCTGCAAACCTTTGTTGCCTCCCCAGCTACTGGCACTATTCCCACTCTCCCCTCCTCCTCTGCCTGCCTGTCACTGCCACACACCCCCCCCAACCCCAACCTGGATCCACATCACCTGCCACCCCTTCGCTCCACCTCTTTACACTGGCTATCTCTCCTCTCTCTTTCAGTCCAAATCAAGGGTCTCAACCCGAAACATCGACTGTCCATTCCCCTCCCTAGATGCTGCCTGACCCGCTGAGATTCCCAAGAGCTTTGTGTGTTGCTCCAGGTTCCAGCATCTGCAGTTTTTTTTTGTGTCTACGCACTGGAATGGCTAATTAATCCAGCAACCCGCATGTTTTTGGGAAACTGAGGAAACCCATAGGGAGAACGTGCAAACTCCACGCAGACAGATAGCACTGGAGGTCGGAATCGGACCCGGGTCTCTGGAACGAGGCAGTGACTTTATCTAGTGTTGCAGGGAATTGATGCAGTTTGTGTTTCATAGAATCATAGAACAGTACAGCACAATACAGGCCCTTCGGCCCACAATGTTATGCCAACCGTCAAACCTCGCCTAAGACTATCTAACCCCTTCCATTCACATACCCCTCTATTTTAAATTCCTCCATATGCTTATCCAGCAATCTCTTGAATTTGACCAATGTACCTGCCTCCACCACTGCCCTAGGCAGTCCATTCCATGCCCCAACCACTCTCTGGGTAAAAAACCTTCCTCTGATAACTTCCCTCCCTTTACTTTAAAGCCATGCCCTCTTGTAATGAGCATTGGTGCCCTGGGAGAATGATCTGTGAATGGATATCTATGGGTTCATCAATATGGCTTAATATGATTCACATTCCCTGACACTATTATGGTTAGTACATCCCTTTTTTAATTCATTCAAACAATGCGCACAGTGGGAGTAATTTAAATGTAAACTTGCCCCAGTGGGAAACTGGCAGGAAAAGATCAGCCTCCTGCTTTACAACCCAATAATTTTACATACCATTGGCAAAGGTAGAATTGATTAAGATCTACTAGTATTTGCTTGTTAAATATAATTGGTAAATTAAGTTTTTGGCCCTCTACAGATTCATGGTCTTCATGAATTCTAAATTGCTTTTGCTGAGACAATCTGGTCACTTTAACAATATAGAAAATGCATTATTTTGTATTCTGCACATAAATTTTTGGCATTGAAACCATTTCTTCATAAAAATTCACATTTAATGACCCTATCATTAAATGTAAAGTGTCTGAGGCATAAATTGTAAAATTTAGTCCATTCTGGAGAGCAACAAAGATCTGGGAGTGGATTTATGGCAGTAATTCAAACCCAAAGTTCTGATGATCATAAACCACTTGAGCTTTTCTCTTGTGGTTTATGGCATCACCAGAAGTGTTTGAATGAGTTACTGCTTTGCATTTCACTGCCAACATCCATTCTCTTCTGGACTAATGCATGTAGTAACAATATAATACACGCCATCTCTGATAATAGATAGTTTGGGGTTATGATGTCTGATTACTGAATAGGCCTCAGATGTTTCACAAATTATTTTCTTTGGTTGGTTAGGAGGGATTGGAGGGATTGCTAGCCAACTATCTAAATCTTGCTTCTCCTTCCCAATAGTTGTACTTATAGTGGTCTTTGATTTATATTTTTACTAATGCAATAGATGCTTGAGTACGGAGGCTTTTATATGGCTAGAGATATCTGTGAAAGCCGTTATTATTACTTCATGATACAAACAAGAATCTTAGTTCAAATATATCCTAAAGGCAGCATTTGTGTGGGGAGGAAACTGACATCCGTCTATCCATAAGGAGACAATGGTAAAAAAACAGTAGATATTATTCTCCAATCACTCTCATGATCCTGAGGACTGAACTAATCCATTGGAAATGGACTTATGAAATGCCTGTCTGGGAAAGAACAACCTAAAAGTAAATGATGTTCCAACCATATTAAGTGAATGAATGCTGAGTCTTTGAGAGGAAGAAAAACACTGTCCCAGCAATTTTGAGGGAAATCCCTTGAACTGGCCACCCCTAAGGACTGGGATGCCAAGAAATCATTATTCAGAACATAAGGGTGCATTGATTGAAGGACACTTTGGGCGGACTTACCTTTCCTCACACAGACTGGCTGAAATTCATCTTATGATACAAACCTTCCAAACACTTTTTGTAAACCATCTTGGAAGCTGAAGACAATAACTTTTCTCCATCAACTAATATCAAGGCTGTCACTGGAGAAATCATGAATGTGGGGACAAGTGTCTGATACCACAGTTGCTTTTACAGAACATTTCAGTGCCTTAACGTAGCAACAGGATCAAGTTTAGTTTAGATGGTTCTTCTGTCAGTGATGGGGACAGTGGAGAACGTAAGAACACAATAAATAGAAGCCAGAAGAGGCCAGTCAAACCCTGGCACCTGCTCCACCATTCAAATTTACCTCAGTGCCATTTCCCTCCACTTACCCCATATCCCTTGACTTCCTTAAAATCTAATAATCTACCCATCTCTGTCTTGACTACACTCAAAGACTGATCCTTCACAGTCCTCTGGCTGAAGAAAGCTCTTCACATCTCAGTCTGGAAGGGATGATCCCTTATGTTGAGGTGACAGGTTCTCAACAACCCAGCCAAACAAAATGTCATCACTGCAGTTACCCTGTCCAAATTCCTGTAAGTCCTATAAGATTTTTTTATATATCTTTCAATAAGGTCACTACTCAACTCTTTCGTATATGAAGTATGGAATCTGCTTGTTTAATCTCCACCATTCCCGGGATCAATCCAGTGAACCTTCACTGCACTCCTTCTATGGCAAGTATATTCTTCCTTAGGTATATTTCATCAGGACCTGATAATTACAGTAAGAAGATTTTAGCCTTGCAGTCCAACCAAAGAGTGACTATTACTCATTATACCTGCATGTTAACTTTCAGTGATTTGTGTACAAGGGCACCCAGATCCCTCTGAACATCAACACTTTTCAGCTTCCTACCTTTTAAAAACAAGTCTGCTTTTCTATTATTTTCTACCAGATTGGATGAGCTCATATTTTTCCACGTTATATTCTATCTGCCCGACCCTCGCCCATCCACTCAACCTTCTCTCCTGATTCACCTTACACTCCATGCCGTCACCCAGCCTAGTCGCTCATCCAGATCGTTAATGTAGATGGCAAACAGCTGACGCCCCAGCACCAATCTGTGTTGCAAAGCTGCGGCTTCTCAATCCAAAAATGGCCCATTTATTCCTACTGCCTAATTTCTGTCTATTAGTCAATTCTCGGTCCATCTCAGTATATTATCCCCAATCCCCAAGTGCTCCATTTGTGTTTAATAACCTCCAGTGTGCCTCCCTACCATCGGCCTTCGAGAGTCCAAATACACCACATCCTTATTTATTCTGTTGATTATAAACATAAAAATCTCCAACAGATTTGTCAAGCATGATTTCCCTTTCATAAATCCATGTTGACACTGCCCAGTCCTACAACTGCCACTTTTATAATAACTTTCCCCTCCTGTGGATGTCAGTGAGTGGTCTTTGGTTTTCCATTTTCTCTCTTCCTCCTGTCTTGCAGGAAGACCTGTAAACCTGCTGGCAGAAACATTTAGCCAGAAAGCCCCAGTTCCTGAAACTCTCCCGGGGGAACGTAGTAATCCAGAAGGTAAGCTTTACGGAAAATAACCCCCAGAAACCTGGCAGCCAAAATGAGATCCTGGGGTAGACCAGATTGCATGTTGTACTGAATGCACTGGTTTCCAACAAATGTCTCTCAGGTGAATGCCCCGCCAGCATTACAAGAATGCCTGCAGCAGACCTACATGCTAGGTCTGACTCAGGAGACTCAAGCATATAATTCTGGTTGGTGCTCCAGAACTGAGAGACTGCACTATCAAAGATGTAGTCCTTCAGATATAAAATTAAGGCAATGTCTGCTCTCCCACATGAAATAAAATGTCCCACAATATTAGGTTGATGCTGCGGCCAATATTTTTTAACCAACATCAAGGAAAGTTATTGCACTCTTTCTAATGGGGGCTTCTGTTGCACATTAGGGTAAAGTTACGTACAATCAACTGGAGGAACTCAGTAGGTTATGCAGTATATGTGGGGGGGGGGAGGGGGAGGAACTGGAGACACAAGAGACTGAAGATGCTGGAATCTGAAGCAACAAAGAATCTGCCGAAGGACCTTCATTTCTTGTGTTTCCCATATTTCCTTATCACACTGAAGGCAGCCATTCAGCCCATCAGATCTCTGCCGGTGAGGATTGAACCCAGTTGATGGGGCATGAAGTTGTGAGGCAGGTGAAAAGAATTTCATGGACTGTAAAGGGCTTTGGGTGGTCTTGAAGGAGATGTGAAAGGTGCTTAGTGAATACAAGTCTTTCCTTCTTCCTGCCCCATATATGCCTCCACCCTCTTTGTAACCCCAGTGCAATAAAAGTGGCAAAGACCTGTCACTTTTTACTGATGTCGTCGCTAAGATAATGGATCACTATTAATGGAATATATTTCAAGGAGCATTAGCCATTTATCTGCTGGCCCACTGAAGCTGCAGTTATTTATATATAAACTTAGGTGTTAGAGGAGTTTGTACATTCTCTCCAGGACTGCCTGGGTTTCCTCTGTGTGCTCCAGTTTACTCTCACATCCTAAAGACTTGCTGGTAAGTTAATTGGCTACTTTATACCACTACACTGTGTGTAGGCTAGTGGCAAAAGGGATCAAAGAATGGTACAGTGACACAGCAGGCTTTGTGAGTGTGTGTTTGTGTGTGTGCGTGTGCGTGTGCGTGTGCGTGTGTGTGTGTGTGTGTGTGTGTGTGTGTGTTCTAACTCACAAAATGCCTTGCGGAGCGAGGATATCTGTACTCAGGGGTAACTGAGTAACTGACCTCTCTAAACCTACCTCAGGGCAATGAAGCTCAATATCCCATATCCCATTTTAGATTTTTCCTTCACAAACAGTGAAGGAAGTGACCAAGCAACACAGCTAGTAGAGCTGCTACCTCACAGCTCCAGCGACCTGACCTGACCTGGCATAGAGTCTGCATGTTCTCCCTGTGACCATGTGGGTTATCTCCAGGTGCTCTAGCTTTCTCCCACATCTTGCTGCTTGGTAGTTTAACTGGTGGGTATAAATTACCCCTGGGTGGAAGAAGAATTGGAGAAGTTATTGGGCATATGACAGGGAAGTAAGTGGGGGAATGGGATTATTGAAATGATTCTGAGACCCAGCATAGACTCAGTGGGCCAAATGTCCTCCTTCAGTGTCATAAGGAAATATATAAAGGGACTTGATAGATGTGAGTGAGAGAGAATAAGTTGCATGAACCAAGGAAATGAGGAGAATGTGACTGAGACCAATGGGATAAATCTGCTGTGAACTGGCACGGATCCAATGGGCCAAATAACCACCTTCTTTGTCATCATAAGACCATAAGATATAGAAGCTGAATTAGGCCATTCAGCCCATCGAGTCTGCCCTGCCATTCAAAAATGGCTGATTTCTTTTTCAAGCCCATTCTCCTGCCTTCTCCCCGTAACCTTTAACCTCTTTACCAATCAAGAACCTATCAATCTCTGCCTTAAATACACCCAATGACTTGGCCTCCACAGCCCTCTGTGGCAACATATTCCACAGATTCACCTCCCTTTGGCTGAGAAAATTCCTCCTCATCTCAGTCCCTTTACTCTGAGGCTGTGCCCTCAGATCCTAGACTCCCCTACTAATGGAAACATCCTCTCCACAGCCACTATCCAGGCCTTTCAGTATCCAGCAGGATTCAATGAGATCCCTTCACCCTTCTGAACTCCATCAAGTACAGGCCCAGAGACATCAAATAATCCTCTTACATTAAGCATATTATAAGTACAAGATAGATATTCCATCTACCTATTTGACTACTGTCCTGTCTAAAATGAGTTAACAAATTTGGTTTTCAACATGGGATCTTCATATAAGTGGATTAGGCTAATTATCAGGTTAACTTGCTGGGTCGAGGGATGTCCTATTTTATCTTCAAGCTGTGAAACAAAACTGAACAAGTTGGCCTTTAGTGTACAGGCAAGTGCCAAAACCTCCCAGACATCTCTGTGGCTGGAAGACAAGATAAATAAAGCAGTGGTTGATCAAACTTGGCTTCCAAAAGTTTGAAGAAAGTAGGTGGTTTCTCAATTGTGAATGTGTAGGAAAGAATGAGATACAACATGTCTAAGAGTCTTGATTTTGGCATAACTAGCATGTGGCAGGGGTTATTAGGGGAAACAGGACTAGAAAATTAAAATCTCAGCAAAATCCATCAATTTCTTTTAAAAAATGAAGTTGTGATAAAGAGTGTGGCATTTGGATCTCGAAGTGAATTAAGTGTCATTCTTTGCACATTCATAGCAGCTTGTGTTGGATATATTAGGGAAGGAGTGTGGAGTCCGGTGCAGGTGAACTTGTATCTTTGATCAGTTGGAGATTTGTTCCAAGGTCCAGCTTGGTGAGAAATAATTCAAATGTGCCAAGAAGGTCGACACCGCATTCCTCGACAGAAGAAGCACAGTTGTACAAGTGTCTCTTTTGGTGCAGGTGCTAACATTTCACACCTGTGCACTTTGGTCCCAACCTTGCTTAAATTCACTAACTGCATGGTTACAAAACCATGCAGAAAACAACAAGTATTTGGAACAGTTGCTATGGCTTTAAGGGGATCAGATGCTGACTGTGGCGTATACAGGAAGACGGCTACTCAGCATGAAATTACAGTGCCTTCTTCCTTGGGAACCTGACTTGGAGGAATCGGCCTCCCTATCTGCCTGTCAGCACCATATGAAATTAGCTGACACTGTACACCACACCTTGCAGGCTGGGACTTGCAGGAGACAGCAAACACTAGGGTGTTTTTTTGCTTCTGTATGGTGGGGCCCTGATCCACTCTGAGCTGTACCCCTGGGATATTGTGCTACTTTACAGATTAAATTACCTATATTTCAACGGGGAGCAAAATTAGGCTTGAATTCCATTCACTAGACCTGTCCCTGCTAGGCAAATTTCAGTGCTATAACTTGCCCGCTTGACATCCTTGCTTTCAATTGCAGAGATACTCCAAGAGCAATGCTTCCATCGGATTAACCGTTAACATGCCAAAATGGGATGTACTGCTCAGCAGTGTTTTATCTTTGCTATTTAGTAAGACTAATGCTGTTACTATTGAAGCATCATCTTAGCTTGGAATCCTCACCTTTGGAGATACACAGACTGATAATAAGGCAATGCAGTGCTGCTCTCAATGGAGTCCTGAACATGGAATATCAGGCTGGTGCTTTGCTTTGCCTCATCCAAAGATCCTGGAGAATTATTGAAAGATGTGCAGGGAGTTTTCCAAAGTATTCCCTCTAACAAACTGAACGTAAACAGCAGCCAGCTTCCTTCTCAGTCTCCAATGCCACAACTGACCTCAATGTGCCAGGATCAGGATGGAAAAGGAAGTCGGTTCTGTAACACTGACCCAGTGACCCCGCCGGAAAGGCTGGTGTGAAGGTCTTAAGTGATTTGAAATTAGGATCGACTCTAATGCCCTCTCTGAGAATTCTGCTTCTGACTCACTCTTAATGACTGAACAAATCCCAGGAATAATTTCTGCAAAGAAAGCTTGGGGTGGGGAATAGTGAGGGTGAAGTTGTAAAATGACTGGAAGAACACAGGATTGTCTATAAGTAATGAGGTGTTACTGAATTCAATGCAAAAACTGTCCTTTACTCCAATAGTATGGCAAATCCTGTGCATGGATAGAATTATGCATCCTACACAGAACATACATAACAAACAGTCCAGTCCATATGAAGGGCCTCGACCTGGAATGTCGGCTGTCCATTTCCCTCCACAGATGCTGCCTGACCTGCTGAGTTCCTCCCCTTTGCTCCAGATTCCAGCATCTGCAGTCTCTTGTGTCTCCATATATAACATATCCTTTGCAATTCATGCAGAATTACATGTCATGTCAAACACCGGAGGACATGCTTTTAAGGTTAGAGGGGAGAAGTTTAAAGGCAATGTAAGGGGCAATTTTTTTTCTCTCAGAGAGAGGTAGGTGCCTGGAATGGGTCATCAGGGTGGTAGTGGAAGCAGGCAGTTTGGTGGAGCTTAAGAGGCTTTTAGATAGACACATGAATATGAAAGGAATGGAGGGATATGGATGTAAACAGGAGGAGGACAGTTAGTATGAATTGACATCAAGATCGGCACAACATCGAGGGCCGAGTAGCCTGTCCAGTGCTGTAACTGTTCTATGTTCTATGATGTATACTTCATTAAGAACAATACCTCATGTATATAATAGTCCAAGTCACATTTCGTCAAAGCCACTTGAATGATTAAATATTTGGAATTCTTTGTTCCCAACATTTTTACCTTTATAACTTTATGTTAAATGTTTGCTTTTATTTTCTATAAAGAAAGAGTATAAGTACATCTATACTGCCAGTACTTGTATAATATACAGAACCATTAGATTCTACAATATATGTTCAATCTGCTTTAGATACACCTATGTTGAACTCCACACAGGGTGTGGAAGTCACATAAAATATTGGGCCTATGACACTTCTAATAATTAACCATTAATAGGATTTGCAGGATCTTCTGTTCTGCATGAAGTGAGTGAACAATGCACATGATGTTCGGTTCTTTACGAGGTTTGATGCTTTCAATAACTTGCACAGGTTGGATGATTCCATGTGGATCTGTAGCTGAAATTTTCATCCAAGCCTTTGTTTCCCACTCTAATATTTTCCTATGTGAGTTGATGTTGAGTTTTGTCTGTTTATGTTTCTAAAAAGAACTGAGATGATTTACGTTTTTGGTGCTATTTAAGTGCATGTAATACTGTATGCTTCCTGTTGATATGTATACATGATGTGTCATTCTTAATGAAGTGTATAGAATGTGTAATCCTGCATGAAGTGTAATGGGTGTGTTATATATGTTTGTGTAGGATACACAGTTCTATCTATGTACAGGATTTGTCATATCATTGTAGATGTGAAGATTCTCAGTTTGTGTAGTTCTGTTGTGAGCATTATGGCTTTCGCTGTATGTTATGCGTTGGATTTGCTTTCCCATATGCAGTGTGGAAATATTCAGTTGCTCTTCATCATATCATGAAGATCTGCAGACTTTATATCCCAGCACAGTATCATTTTTCAAATAATTCTATTGCTGTCCACTGTAAAATTCACCACCAGCCCAAACACACACAAAAAAAGAGTGAAATCTCTTTACAGAGATACAGGTTCCAAAAGTTTAGTCCACTCACTTCCATGCTCATTGCCTGAAAGTTAATAAAAGAAGATCATACTCATAAGCAGAATGTGGTGCAGGTGGCTCTTTAAGATAATGAGGTAAATCTGAAACTTGAATTTCAAAGTGAATAGAGTATTGCAGCTAAAGTGAAACAAAGGTGAATCAAGATTATCATCTTGAAATAACCTCACACCTGGACAAATTCAGAACTCATGCATCAACTCATCTCACACTGCACACTTTCTGTTGTTGAAAAATTAATCATGCTTTGTTGTTCAACATATCCCAAAGCTTAGAGGGAAAGATGGAAGTAAAACTCCATTGGGATATCCCAAGATCCACCTTTGTCCTCGGTAATTAGGTTCTTGGTTTAAAATTAATATGAGGAACATAATCTCAAAATTTGCTGATGACAACATATGGGATTCAGATAGGAAGACAATAACAGATCCAATTCAGTGTGATATAATATTTCTAAAGGGTAAATCAAGGATTAGGAGTATATGCTCTTTGGAAAGTTGCTGCACAAAGATCTGGGAGGTTAGATATAACTCCCTGAAAGTGTGAGCGTGGACAGACAAAATCATAAAACATCCAACAACATTTTACATGTTCTTGATAGGAATGTGAGATTCAGAAAGTAATGATACATTTACACTCTTGAGGTCTCATGATCATTATGATCAAATGAACATTAATTAGCTGAAGAGGAAGATTTAAATAAAAATTCATAAAGGATAGTTAGAGCATGGAACACATTACATATAACAATTTGTCTCTCAATCTCTGGGCTCTTAATAATAATACCATTTCTATAACCACTATTACTATCACTACTACTATTAATGATAATTGAGAACCTTTTAAAAGGTTGATAAATATTCCACTATTGAGCAGGATTCAGTCTCTACTGAATAAGTCAAAACCAAGCATGTCTTATGGTTCCTTGTGATGTACGTGCTTTATACAACAGGCCCAAACAACTTTATGCTGACTGTATCTTAACACAGCAGGATAACAGGTGTCAAACTTCCTCAATGAATAGTTAATGATATAAAGAAAGATGGAAAACTCCACTGGATAAGGCACAGACCCTGTCTTCATGGGCCACAAACCACAGAGAAAGTTTAATTCCCTTCTTCCAAACTTCATGCATCTCAAATTGCTGATACTTCCCTTGGTTTCCATCACTGAGGCAATAACGCTAACAAGAGTCCTTCAGCCCCGCAAAATTCCAACAGCGTAAACCCATGAGTACAAAAGTACACAGAACTAAGTCTTCCAGGCCTCCCAGTTTGGTCCCAGCAGGGATCGCAGGTATTTACATTCCATTGATTGGTTCTCCCTCTGTATTCTACGTGCTACCCTCACCGCTATGCGCAGATGTCTGCTGGCCCTCTCTCTTTCCAGGCCTTCCCACAACTAAGTTACTTGTTTTCGAGGACTCTGACCAATGCATGCCTTATAACTGATTCCTTTTAGCTGCAGCTTCTGATTTAATATTACTTTTTCTAGTGACAAGTGATATATTCTGACATCTTCATTAATTTAAGTAAAAATGACAGGATCATAGATAAAGCATGATGTGTTCAGTCACAGAGAGTGCCAGAAGGGTACCAGGAGTCTGTTACTCTTGATTTTGTGTCCAACTAGTTGTTTTGATGGATGCACAGTCAGTGAATGCAGGTGAGCAAGTCTCCCGGTAATTCTGAGAGCACTCAACCAGGAAATCAGCCTACTCAAGCTGAAGTAGATTCCAAGAGTAGACCCTCCTCAACAGCTCCTCATCCCACCTCAGAGATAAATGCAAAAGTGAGTCAGACACACCAGTGCAGACAGAGGGAGTGCTGCATTGACAGGGATATTGTCTTTGAAATGTAATGTTAAATGAGTATACTTCTGTCTTCTTAAATTGTCATAAAAGACCCGATGAAGAAGATCAGGAGAGTTATCTGTGGCACCCATATATTTAAACTCTCAGTCAGAACTAACAAAGAACAGATTACATACTGTGAACTCAATGCGGTTTGGGACATCTTGACAACTTGCAAATTATCTACTGCACTTCATAACAGGAATGACCACAATTCACAAGTACGTTATTTATTTTGAGGCATGCTGTTGATTTCCTAAAGTCAGGAAAAAGTAAGTTCCTCCTTTTCTTTATATGATAACACAGAATAATGCCAGCAATCCAGAAAGTCTCAGAGCGGCTAAGTGGTGGATCAGAATTGACATGGGATATCAGGTGCACAATGGAAAAAAAAGGTTTCCCCTCAGTGCAGTGAAGAGACCCACCCCCACAACTCCCCATTCTGATGCTGAGATTAAGGAAGAATCACCAGTGGATGCACTGAGCATGGATTTTCAGAAGGCATCTAATAAGGTGCCAGATCAAAGGTTGTTATGGACAATGAAAGGTCATGTTGTGGGAGATAACATATTAGACTGGATTGGACATTGTTTGGCTGACAGGAAACTAAGAGTAGGCATAAAGGGGATGGAAAGATCTAATGGGTGGTGTGTTGCAGGGATTGCTGATGGAGCATTATCTTTTTACAATGTTTATCAATGACTTGGATGAAGGCACTAAAGGTTTGGTTCCTGTCATGCTGATGACACCAAAGTTGGTCAGGAAGTAAGTTATGAAGAGGACATCAGGAGGCTACAATGTACGTGGGTTAAGTGAGAGGACAAATAGCGAACAATGTGAAATTGTCCATTTTGGCAGGAAATATAAAAAAGCTAATTATCTAAGTGTTGAGTGAAAGCAGAGCATCGAGATGCAGAGGAATCTGGGGGTCTAGTGCCTGATTTGCAAAAGGCTGGTATGCAGGCACAGCAAGTAACTGAAAGGCCAACGAAGCATTATCATTTATTGTCAGGGAGATTGAATACAAAGGAAGGAGGGTACACTTCAGTTATATAGAACATTGTAGCTACACAGGTATGACCTAAAGAAGGCCACAGTGAGAGCGAAAAGGCAATTCTGTATGAAGTTAGAGACACAATCAGATGCAAGACAGCTGTGGCAGGGTTTGTATGCCATTACTTCCTATAAGGTGAAACCTAACAGCATACAGTAAATGGAAGTGATGCTTCACTCCCCGATTCGCTCAATGCCTTTTATGCAGCTTTGAAAGAGAGAATAATACTACACCTGTGCTAATCCCCACACCATCCGACAACCCTGTGATCTCCGTCTCAGAGGCTGATGTCAGAACATCCTTCAAGAGGTGAAATTGCAAGGCATCAGGCCCCGACAGTGTTCCTGACTGGGTACTGAGAACTTGTGCCGACTAACTGTCTGGAGTGTTTAAGGACATCTTCAACCTCTTACTCCTGCAGTCTGAGGTTCCCACCTGCTTCAAAAGGGCATCAATTATACCATTGTCCAAGAGGAGAAGGGTGAGTTGCCTCAATAACTATCGCCTGGTAGCACTCACATCTACTGTGATGAAGTGCTCTGAGAGGTTGGTCATGGCTAGATTTAACTCCTGCCTGAGCAAGGACCTGGACCCGCTACAATTTGCCTACCGCCAAAACAATGATATTAAACCTGGACACAATCTCACTGGCTCTCGACTCGGCTTTGGATCACCTAGACAACAGCAAACAGGCTGCTGTTTATTGATTACAGCTCAGTGTGCAACACCATCATTCCCTCAGTACTAATCAATAAGCTTCAAAACCTGGGCCTCTGTACCTCCCTCTGCAACTGGATCCTCGATCCTATCAGGAGACCACAGTCGATGCAGATCGGTAACAACATTTTTCCTGCTTGCTGACAATCAACACAGGCATACTCAAGGACGCATGCTTAGCCCACTGCTCTACTCTCTACACTCATGACTGTGGCTAATCACAGCTCAAACGCCATCTCTAGATTTGCCAATGACTCTACTACTGTTGGTAGAATTTCAGAAGGTAACGAGGAGGCGTACAGG
>JAUZTB010000072.1:10042423-10053112 GCA_034780895.1 Rhynchobatus australiae
GACACATATCTATTATGTCTGCAAGAACTTGGCCTTCTATAGCAAGCAACTCACCTCATGAACACACTCTTTCTGCTACCAACTAAATAAAAGCTAGGAGTTTGATGGAGTACTTGTCACTTGTCTGAAAGGGAGCAGTTTCAATTACACTCAAGAAACTTGATATCATCCAGGACAAAACAAACCTCTTGATAGAATATCACCCATTCCCTTCCTCTGCCATTGCCATACTATGGCTGCAGTGGGTACCAAACAGTGAAGCTATAGGCTGAACTGCAGAGGCTTTCTAAGACTTCTTCATGAGCATCTTCCAAACTAGTGTACTTGACCTCAGATCAGAGAGTAGCTTCATGGGAATACCACCCTTATTGTCCTTGTTGACTTGTCAATATAATATGAGGCATCTATTGTCACTGAGTCAAAATCCTGGAACTCACTGCCTAATTATGTTGTGAAGGTACATTTATCACTCAGACTGCAATAATTCACCACCAGCTTCTCAAGGGAAATCTGGGATGAGCATTTGATGCCAGCCTTGCCAGCAATATCACATAAAAGATTAAAAAGCAGTCCACCTTCTAAAGTGGAGAGTACCCAAGAGTGGGCCAGTGTTTTCCCTCCAACCCAGTGAAGTTAACTGCAGTTGTTGGTCCCCCTTCCAAGACCTCCATCTCCCATATCAGGAGCGCAGCCCAAAATCAGATAAAATGGCTCAGCCTGGGTGTTGAACCTGAGATGCTTATTACAGTACTACGTGCTGCCTCACAGTGCCAGCACCCCAGTTCAGTCCTGACCTTGAATGCCATCCGTGTGGAGTTTGCAGGTTCTCCATCTGACAGTGGTTTCCTTCAGACACTTCAGTTTCCTCCCACATCACAAAGACATGCGGGTTGGTACATTACCCCACTGTAAATTACCCCAGTAAATAGGTAAGTGGTAACATCTGGGGTCAGAGTTGAAGGGAATGTGGGGAGAATTAAAAGTGGGATTAGCATAGACACAAGAGACTGCAGATGCTGGAATCTGGAGCAATCTGCTGGAGGAACTCAGTGGTTTGAGCAGCATCTGTAGGGGGAAAGGAATTGCTCGCATGTCAGGTCAAAACAGGGCTAGTGATTGGTGTAAATGGGTGGTTCCTGATCAGCATGAACTCAGTGGACCAAAAGGCCTGTTTCCATACTGTATCTCTCTATGACTCTATAACTCTGTGACTAGGTATTAGATGGTGAAATAGCGTAGAAATAGTGAAGTTGAGTGTGCCTGTAACCCAGGCACATCCTTCCTGTTTGTAATAAAAATATCATAACTGAGCTTAGTTGGCCTCTGAATAATCTCTTCAGATTGTTCGAACTTGATGCCTGGGCTACAGAGTAAAATTCCAAAAATAATGTTGAAGTTACATTTTTAAACAAAACGGGCACATTAAATGAATCAGCCATTTCCTCACGGGACAGTCATTAATTTCACTTCAAAAACTTTTCGTTGTCAGTCAGTACTGCTGAGGCAGATTTTTTCGTTTTCATATTCAAGCCTTCTTAGCTCCAAGCACCTAACTTCCTCTTGAGAAACACAGCAAGCACAGTGTTCAGCTTGAAACATTTCTCCTTGGCGTTCAGCAAACATTACTTCTGCGAAGGCCCTTGGCAGATTGATCCCTTCACAACGATGCGTTGGATATTGACTCTCCCTTCATGCCAACAGAAACATCTGATGGAAGCACATTTGCCAAGTCACAGCCAGAATGGTTGGCACCATCAAGTGAGTTTTGCTTCTGGACTCATTGAATACTCATACACATTAAAGAGAGAAATATATACTGCTCGTATATAGCACATAGATTTCCTTCCTGATCTCTATTACTGAGCACTTCCAATGGAAGAAATTCTTAAGTCATACAGAGTGAGTTGGGCAATTGAATATTGATTGTGTATATTGATATTGGCCAGCTGTACAACGTGTTCACCATTTTCCTTAAAAGCTGGATGCCCTATTGAATTATAAAATATTACAACACCATTGAAGTTTTTGTTTAGCTGCTGCATGCAAACTGAATACAACCATAGATTAATTGTTCTGAGCTGTAAAAATCCAGTGGGGGTCTTTGGGGACACTGGTGATGGAACAGTGTGGGAATTTATATAGCACAGGATTTGAGCACATGACATTTGGAAGTTTATTGGACAAATCAGTTGCAGAAAGGCTCAAGATGTGGGTAATGACTTTGGTGAATGTAGGTAGGGTTGGTCACTGGGAGTATTCACATAATGTTGCAGGCATGGATGGAGGTACAAGTACTGATGGGACGGCTGTGTATTTTGAAACTCACCTCAAAATTCTGAATGTGCAAGCTGGAAAGGGAGAGATAAATAAGCCACCACCTATTTTATTGCAGGTGGATATACAGAAACATCCTTTGTTAGTCAGTATTGAAGGTTTGGGATCATCCGTCAACTGATGTCAGACCGACAGCTGGAAGCACAGCTACAGCTATGGTGGTGGTGAGGTAGGGCTGGGTGTCACTGGGGTGCCAAGTGGGGAATAAGGAATAAACAGGACCAAAGAGACATTCTGTTAGGGTTCTATGCTTGGGAAGGAAAGGATTGATATGAATCGAACCATTATCAGGTAAAGAGATGGATTATGGTAGAGAATGTAGCAAAGAGGAGAAATGACTGGCATTATCCGAGGCACATCCTCTTCTCTGCATTCTTGCTTTGCTTGCATATAATTGCATGACTTGCACTTAAGGAGAACTTTTCACATCCCTTTAAGGAGGTCCCAAAGACTTTTGCAGTCAGTGAAGCATTCTTGAAGTGTAGTCCTTGTAGTGTAGACAATGCCGCAGCCAGTGTCCTCCCAGCAGACTCCTACAGGCAATAATGTGATAACGACCAGGAAATCAGTCTTAGTGATGTCATCTGAGAGATCCTGCTCTGCTTCAAGTACTGCCACTGGATCGTTTGCATCCACTTCAGAGAGAAGACAGGGCTTTGGTTCCATCACGGTTTGGATCATAGGTATGTTCTCACCATTCAAAGCCCTTCACCTTTTGGTTAAATGTCTCCTCCATTGGCTGGATAGTCTACTTGTGATCATAATGCTCACCCCATCCTCTTGAGTTGGTGGCCGTCTTGGGACTGGAACTCATTTAAAATTCATTGAATCTCGTGTGTTCTGAGAGAGCATTGAGGTCCTTTGCTATCCTGTGGGAAATACAGCAGCATTTCTGTAGAACTGAGCAGGGTTCAGAGTGGAGGTATAGAAGGGGATGGTGAGGAAGGTATTGGTGGTCTTAACAGTCCTAAGGAATGCTTATGTTTTTCATAGGACCAAATACACAGCCAATGAAGCAGTCCTTTAAGAGTTACTGACTGACTGGCTCAACACTTGATACTAATAGGTGGAACAGGCAGTATAAAGTTACACATGTCAGTACCTCAAAATTGCTTTAAGTTTAATGTACATCGGAAGATCCCATTTAGAATATTGGAATTGGGCTCCCATTTGAAACAGGTCAGCCAAGAGTGTACTCTGTGGAGAGACCAGAGTAAGTACAATATCTATAATAAATTACAATCTTATTCTCCCTTTGTACCCCATATTCACCATCATATATTTCCCAACTATATTCCTCCAGTATAAGTCTAGTAGTTGCCTACAAGCTGGCATGCAACAGAATTGGCAAAATTAATCTTGAAACAACGCAGGCATTGTACTGACTTAATTTTGGCATGGCAACTGGAATAATTCTATGACATGTTTCTCAAGTGTGTTCTGTAAATTTGTTATTTCACAATGCACTTATCTGAAAACTCCCTTGCCCCTTTATTATTGACCCTGTTGCCTCTTCTGAAAGCTCAAACTCAGTCTGGAGTAATGCTGTTTGAACAATAAATCCCTTCATATACTAGGAGTTTAGGCAGTGTGTGTCAGAAGGCTATTGAAGCATGAAACTTTATCAGAGACAACACCAACACCATCTCCAATCAATGTCCATGGACTCCAAGAGGAGCTACTGGATGCAGATTACTGCAACAGTTCGGACCAGTCTTCGCCCAGAAAAACGTAGTTGGATCATTTCTACTCCATTGTAATTTCAAATTACAAGGTTTCCCCAACTTATAGTCACCCTGTACATTTGAACAAGCATTTGGGAGACCGGCAGGATGGCTGGTGATGGATTTGCTGGAAGCTGTTAGGCACAAGCATCTTTTGCCAGGTGGGAATGGGGCATTTCCATGCGCCTTCTCTCTCCTTCCCCAAGCTGCAACCATTGGAGGTTGGTCAAGCTGAGCAGAGCCGGGAGAACCGAGCAGACTCACTCACCGAGTCAGTGAGGCCGTTCTTCCCACACCTGCTCAATTTCCCATCACAGCTGTTTCTGTGATCCTTTCCCACATGTTTTTGTTCATTCCCAACTATTTAAAATTTGTGTTGCAAACAGTTTTCAGGAAGGGAACCCTGTCATAAACCAGACACTGTATGTCAAGACTGAGGATAAAGCATGGAATATTTCTTGTCAATTCTCCCATCCCCTTTTTAACCTGGCTCATTACTGGCACCGCGGGATTGTGCTTGTACAGAACAAGTCACTGCAGGCACCAAACTGAATGATGCAGCCAACTTGTCCCACATAACTGTGATGTTCATATCACACCAACCCAAGCCAAAACCTCATGGGAGAGGCAACAAAGAAAAGAAACATCAACCTGGAAAATCACTTTCAACCCCTCTGGACTGATCAAAATGAGCCCAGGGAATTACTCTGGACGTGATTAATGTCTCACCAAATTCATTTTTTGTATGAAGTGATTTTCATTCCAGCCAGGGGGGATCTAGTTACACTCAGACTTGGAATGAGTGGCAATTTACCGCAAGTATATGGCAGTGACCATCTCCATCACGGGGATGACTAAACATCTCCCCTTGATGTTGAGTGATATTATTATTTTCTATTGCCCACTAGCATTATCCTACAGATCAGCACTGACCAAAGCCTGAACTGGACCAGGCACTTAATTACTATGATGACAAGAAGAACTGTGTATGCTGCAGCAAGGAACAACTCCTGACCTTGCATGCACACACCGAGCTACACACCAGAAAATAGGAGCAAGAGTAGCGCACTCAGTCCCTCAAACCTGCCCTGTCAGTCAATATGATCACAGTGGATCTGCCTCAGATCTCAACTCCTATTCGCTGCCAGTTCCCCTGAGCCTCAGTTCCCCAGTTTTTCAAACATATATCTCCCTCTTCTTTAAATGACTCCATTGATCTAGACTCCACAACTCTCTGAGGCAGAGAATTCCAGAGACTCACCACCTTCTGGAAGAAGAAAGTCCCACATACCTCAGTTTTAAATGACTGCCCCCTTATCTACTAACTGTGGCTTCTCACTTGAAATTCTCCCACTTGTAGAAGCATCTCAATATCTACTCTCATGCCCCCTTAGGATCTTATATGTTTTAATCAGATTATGCCTCATTCTTCTAATCTTCAAAGAATACAGGTCAAACACTTTTTTAGTTGTTCAAGATGGTACAACCCTCTCATCCCAGGACTTAGACTAGTGAATCTCTTCTGGATTGCCTCCAATGCTGGTGTATCCTTTCTTTATAAGGAGGTCAAAGCAGTACACAATACTCCAGGTGCAACCTCACCCACACCCTGTATGATACATCTCTATTTTTAAATCCATTTCCCTAGTAATAAAGGCCAATATGCCATTTGCCTTCTTAATTATTTACTGCACCTGTCTACTAACCTTTTATGTTTCATTCATAAGATCCCAGATCCCTCTGCACTCCTTTACAGTCTCTCTGTCTTTTGATTCCTCTTACTGAAATGCATGATGGCTCACTTTCCTACATTGAACTCCCTTTGCCAGGTTTTTACCCACTCCCTCAATCTATCTATATCCTGTTGCAGGGTCAAAGTATGCTCGTCACAGCATGCAGCAGTAGTTCCATCACCTCCGACACAACAGCAAGTCAGGAAGGCAACTCCTCAATGGCACAATGACCAATAAATTCTGACTTCCCAAAATGAAAAGGAGATCAGATAAATAGAAACTTGTAACCCCTGGATATTGCTATCCCTCTGCTCCTGATTGTCTTACAAAATACACCAGTGTTTTACATGGCACTCTTTCAAATGCCTTCTGGAAATCTGAATACATCACATCCTCAGGTTCCCCTGTGTTGATTCTATTTGTTATATCCTCAAAGAACTCTACCAAATTTGTCAAACATGATTTCCTTTTCATAAAAAGACATCAACTTACCTTGATTTCATTAAGCTTTTCTAAATGACGAACTATTTCTTCCCTGATTATAGATTCCATCATCTTCCCAACAATAAATATTAAGCTTTTGTCTCCTCCTGCAAAAAAAATACAAGCAAACCAACAGCACAAGTATATTTTCATACTCAACTGAGACTAAAATCCTTCAGTCGTTGAATGATCATTCTACGTACTCTCTTAGTGCTGGTTATCCATCTGCCTTTGCCCACATGAATACTGCATTGCAGTGGCTACAGCCAAGCTGGCAAGTGGCAGCCCCCATGCAGTGAAGGAGGCTTCACTTGGATGAGGAGGGAGACCAGAGACAGTTCTGAGCCTAGACAACCTGGTTTTAGATTTCCCTGTTTAGCCATTAGCAGTAGCAGTCTAGTCCAGCAAGAGTGAGGGCAAATGAAAGCAAGGAGGCTGCCATTCTAAGGGAGGACTGCAAATTCATGCTCTTTCCCTGAGACGAGTAGCAGCAATCCTATAATGTTTTGGAGGACAGTTTACCAAAACGTGGCATCTTCTTGCAACACTGGAATACAGAGACATGATGGGAGAATCTGAGCATGCATTGCAACAAGCAGAACACCACTGCACTCACAGTGTGGTGACTTCTCCCTGCCCTGCAGTGGAAGCTGTGACTTCAGTCATCAGATGACCCACCCATCCTGGTTCGAAGGGTGTTGGAGTGGAACTGTCACCATTGCCATGCTGGTGATAATTGGCTCCATTTCCATTCAAGGCTTGAACTTGGCTCCCCTCTCATGTGCCCCATGCTCTCGCAGGCTTTCTAGCAGACCTGACTGTGCCTCAGTTTTCTCCGTGAGTACACACATCTCTCTTCATTTCTATCTTGGTCCCTTCTGAGTCCACTAAAGAAGGACTGGCATGAGACTACTGCTATGGAGCTGGCACAGCTGTTCTTTTCCCCCTGGTGTAGCTATGCATGGTGAGTCACCTCATGAAGTTCCACCTGACCTACTACGTACTGTGTCAAGGTGAGAGTCACTGGCTGCAATTGTTAGATGGGGTGACTACAAAGTTTCATGAGCCAGATTCACTGCTGATTTTATTTCTTGGGGCCGCAAGGGTATGGTCATGGTTAAAGGAAGAGGAACATAATAGGGACATATTTATCATCCAGAGTTTAACAGACAGAAGAAATCACAGGATGAAAGCAAAGTGGGATGTGTAAAGGAGAATTAGATTAGTACCAGCATCTTCAATGATCTCAGATCCTCTATTATCCACAGATTGCCACCTTAACAAAGATATCAACCCATTTATTCAGACGATTAGCTCTTAATCCAGCTCTTGTGCAGATCACCTATCTCTATTGTTGTTGCAAGATAAGGGGTTGGTCATTTAATATCGAGGTGCATGGAGATTTCTTCTTGTCGAGGCCTGTGAATCTCTGGAATTCTTTGCCCCAGAGTGTTATGAAGGATGGATGTCCAGAAATATTTAAAGTGGAGTAGATAAATGTTATACATATTGAATGGAAGGTTAGAGGGAACTGGCACAGAAGAGGAGTTGAGGCATTGGGTAGATCAGCCATGATCATATTGGGTGGTGGGACAGGCTTGAGGGGTCAAATGGCTTACTTCTGCTCCCACATTATTGTGTTCTTGAGTTCGTCCATTTCCCTTCTCTCCACCTATGCTTGGAAAACCTTAAGCTGTCAAGCCTTATCACCGATACCACATGCTGGACAGCATCTTCTCTTCAATTCAGCTCAATCTACAAATTCCTTGTCTTCCTACAGCTGCAGTTTGTGATTTCACCACCAACTCCTGGGAAGAGTGTGAGTTTGTGTGAAATGTAGGAGTGTTGATTGACCGAAACTGCTGTTAGATGAGTGCTAAGGGTGTGGTCCATTGAGGAGTGTGTGAATGTATCTGTGTAGTTGTTGTTGGTGGCATTTGTGGCTCTTCACACTGGTCTTGGGGTATTAAACTTTCTTCTCCACTAGGACCAGATGTTTGCTGCATACATTGACCTGACCTTCTCATCCCATAGCCTATTTATTTCAGTCCCCCTGGGCTTCCGAGGTCTCTGAGCAGGCAGGACCACTTCCCCAGTGTCCATTTCTTCAGCCAGGATGAGGAGGTCAGTAATGGGCAAATAATGAGCCTAGTCCTGTGCACGTGCTGCCAATCTTGGCAAACTTTCACTTCAAGCTTTCGAATGAGAACCGGCAGTAGTTAGAGTCAGTGATTACCGCCCCTTCAAGTGGCGTAGGCAAGGCACAGGTTAATTTTGCCATGTTGCAAGATTCAAGTCGAGCCGAGGTATTGTCACGTGCACAAATGCAGGGAGGCACAGCGCAATGAAAAACCTGCTTGCAGCAGCATCACAGGCACATAGGCACAACACACAGAACAAAAATTATACATAAATTATTCGTAACATTATTACCATACAGTGAAAAAAACTGCAAAAGCAATACTTTCATGCAAAAAAAAACATAGACACAAGTCCATGGTATTGCAAGAGGTAGTCCGTAGTGTTCTGTTGATGAAACAGGGTTAGGGTTGTGCAGGTAGCTTCAAGAACCTGATGATTGCAGGACAGGAGCTGTTCCTGAACCTGGTGATGTGGGACCTCAGGCTTCTGTACCTCCTGTCTGATGGCAGCAGTGAGAAGAGGGGATGGCCTGGATGGTGGGGATCCTTGATCTGGGTGATGGGGATCCTTGACCGAGCTGGTGGGAATCCTCAAACTGTTTGCGGTCACCATGAATTAATAGGAAATTGATCGTGATTGGCAAAGTTTCAGGGCATAAGTCCTTGAATGAGGTGCTGGCAGAAAAATCTTGAGGGAATAGAAGCAAGTCAAACTTTTGGTATTCTCTCACACGGTGTCACTTTAGTACTTATTTTACATGTGATTGTATGTCTAGGCCTTTAGTACTTGGATGTGACTAGCCTTTAGACTGTCTTGGGTCTAAGACAAACTGGAAAAGAGGATGCTGGGTTCAGATTTCATACAAAAGGATTTAAAATGATCAGAAGGAACAGAGCAGTGACACACCAAAGGACGGGTAGTGTTACAACTGAGCGACAGGCCTGACAGTTATTGAAAGAATTAATTAAACGTCAGTTGAATGGAGGCCTGAATCAACTTGGGTGGAAGTCTTTGACACAAAAGGAAAGGAAATTAATAAGCAGGAATTGCTATAGACCACCAGGATAAGAGAAGGAAATTGGTGAGGAATTATTTCAGTAAATGGGGAGTACATTGGAGAAAGGGAAGCTTCTAATTATAGGTGATTTTTATTACCATGAAGTGAAGTGAGGGTGGGCTATCTGAAAGGAGAGCTGAACTCATGGAACTAAGGCAGGACTGCTTCCTGGCATTGAAGTGGTACTGTGTGACTTTAATAATGAAACCTTTCACGTGATTGTGTGGAATTCTCTGATTGCCACCTTAACAAAGATAGTAACCCATTTATGTAAGCGACTGGCTCTGAATCCACTCTCACCTCCCTTCCTCTTCTCTCCACTAATGTTCACAAAAACTTCCGCTGTCGAGTCCTGTCACTGTAACTCTCTCCAAAGACCCCTCTACCTCTGTCCCACCTTTCAAAGGATCTTCAAAACCAGTCACTTTGATGAATTTTCAGACTCCTCTTAATTCTTCCTTTCCTGTCCCGGTATCTGATTCCCTTATGTCTATGAAACACTTTTGGACCTTCCTTAATGTTCAGTGTGTTACCTGAATGCAAGTTGCTGCTCTAGCTCTTAATGTCCCTTGTTAAACTAAATGATAAAGGGAAATTATGCAAAAGCACATGAATTGCTAAAATAAAGTGTGATTCCTGAACATGTTGAAGGGTGGATAAGAAAAAACTATTTCAAGAATTATGTGGTAGTAAGCCCAAAGGTAGTAAGCTCTGCTTCATCGAACTTAAAATAGATGCTCTGCTTGAACTGAGGCACTGATATCTTTGAGATCTCATTGGTTAGTTTTTATCTTGGCAGATCTTCAACCCCAAAGGCAAGTGGCAAATGCAAGTTTGTGGCCAGAATTACAGCCATTTTATTTTAGTCATTGCCAATGTATTTTGCCGATTATGTGCTTTAAAGAACCATTGTTACCCAACGCCAGCCAAAGTCACATTTACATTAACATGTGGACTTGTTCCAATTGTTATTGCCAGCCTCCAATTCCTACACATAAATGGTGCTGATTTGGAAACTGGAGCACGCCTGTGGTTTGAAATATAAACTTGTACACACATTATCAGCAGAGGAACCCTCAGAAGAACACTGTATATCTTTAAGAACAAGAAATGGCCTAAAAATACCCCAACGATCTGACTCCGCACTGCACACTTCAATCAATTCCCTCTGCAGTAATGCACTCACTTGGTTCTTATGCACTTCAGTGATTGCCTT
>JAUZTB010000072.1:10355904-10366558 GCA_034780895.1 Rhynchobatus australiae
CTGGTTCTAATAGGTTATATTCACAGGTTCTTCTCAGCTTCACATCAACATACGCTGTATATACCCGATCTGTGCACCCTCACACAGGCTGTACCCAGATGCAAAACCAAAATTTCACCATTCCCTTAGCTGTTCTGAACTTTTGGAAATGTTCAGTTTGAGTTCATACCAACAGAGAGCTGTCTTCCCATCAGGGTATTCGCTTTGGAAGGATGCTCAGCTCTATGCAGACTCAATCTTATCCCGAGAGTGGAAGGAACACAAAAGCCAGCAATGTCCCCCTGAATGTATGCCCATGTCAGAGTTGCAGATGATCAGCCAAGACCAATAAGTAAAGCACAACAAAACCATTAATTCAAGTAGAACTTTCACAAACCAGTCAGGGCTGGATTGTAGATTAGAACACGAATGTGGAACAGTTGACAAGATAAATATTCATTTGAGAAAATCGTGGATCCTAATTTTTTTAAAAGGTGGCACTTATTATTAAATATTTTGTCCAAGCAGCAGCTGACTTCAATAACTGATTACTTAATATGGCTTATGTTTAAATTTATTGAGAATGCAATTGTATACTCAACTTTTAACTGAATAGCAGCTTCTTATCACATCTTACTACATTTAGATTGCTTCTTTAATTAAAATCAGGGAGTTGTTCTGCTCAGATGATGAATCTGAGCAGGAAATGCTTGCCCATAAGCTGCTGAACAACGGCACCACCCAATGTAGCACAAAGTCAGGAAAAGAGGGAGTAAAAGGAGAGATGGGAGAAATCCCTCTCACAATTACTACAATTCACAGACACTGCAGCGTTCTGGAAACTGCAAATGGATTTGCAGTAAAAACAGGCCCAAAAAGGTATTAAGTATGATAACCCCCTACAGTCAAATAATCTTAAAGCACTCACAGTTTAGGTTCACATAATGAAAGAGTAATTGGATGAAATACTGGATAATAACAGATTGCCAAAGATGACAATCCCATGTCAGACGCAGAAGTGCAACATCAGTTTTCCCAGATTGACTAATAAACCGAAGGGGATAAAAGGAAATTAAGCCAGGAATCAGATTCAACACTGGAAAGGTTTTCCTATTCCAGGGGTTTTTGTTCTGAGCAGCACTTGAAACAAAGCAGCTTCAGTGAACACCAGCAGGAAATCATGCTTAAAACTAACAAAACTTCAAAGGCAGAGAACTACATGCTGAGTCAGTGATACAGCTTTGCAGGGAACAAGATAGATACTTCAGATTAACAGTGCCAAGCTGGCCTCAGAAAGCAATGATGCAAGGGAGCTGACACATCACGAGCTGCATCTCCAGCTGTTCCTCTTCCACTGAACTCGGTGGTCCTGCTGTCTTTATGTGACACAGGTGATTGAAGGCGGGCTTTACAACAGATAGAAGACAAGGCACTGCCAAACAGGGTTCTGCATCACACCAGAACTGCAACATGTCGACATTGTTATTTCCAGCTCTTTCCTCTCACTGTGGTATTGATTATTTTTAAGGGAGGTGGAGAGCAGGGGCTAGGAAAAGAGTAATTATCGCAAGTAGTTTTTCCACCATAACTCCAGAAAAGTTACCTCAACATCAAATAGCAGCCATTGTTGGCTTATTTTGAGCCAACACATACATGTCAAAGATATAAAATAATTAGAACTTCTAAAATAAATACTCAAGAGAAAAAAGGGAAAGGCGAATAATGGGTTTAATAATTCTCAGTAGCCCCAGGCTACCAAGGTTTGTCAAAATACTAAACAGTGAACCTTAGCCACAAATTTCCCCACTGTGTCCAATAAGTGGCTGAAGAGCCAGAAAGGTCTTGGATCTATTCACTCAAATTTGTTGAGTGAGAAGTTAACCATAACAGACTTCAGTGCCCTTGGGCTTGGGACGGAAACTGAAATAAAAATCTTTATAAGATTCCTTGCCTCGTGCTATACGTAATGGCCGTTGCTGCATGTGTTAAACATGGCAATGTTTGGCAAGGATAGGATTGGGGCTGGCTGTGAGGGGTTCTGCAGCCAAACCTCATGAGCATATTACAGCAAGAATTGAAGAGAACCCAGGGCCTTTGGCGCCGTGCCCCAGCCGTTCAAAAGAGCTAAGGAAATGGGGCACTCATGTTAAAGAAATTGTCCACATCTGACCCTTCACAAGGCTGGTCTAAAAAAAAGCATTAGGAGGGGCTGACAGGAGTCACTTGGATGGCGTATATTGCATGCTGGAAGTTAGAAAATAAGACTTGTTCTGTCTGAACACAATATACACAATCACCCAAACCAATAGGGACAACATCTGTCATTTTCAATGTTGAGGTCAAGAGATCTCAACACTAGGGGAGAGAAACACTTATTCTACCACTGCATCAAACACTTGCTCTACCGCTGCATCAAGCACTTACGGACTAGGGCAGCTCATGTCAGAGACTGGCAATAACCTTGGTTCTGCTCCAGTTTCAGTGGGGCAGCCTTATTCCATTCATAGGTCCTTCCACTTGCCAGCCCCGTTAGTGCTTTCCACAAGCATGCCCCTTTACCCACAGAGCAATTTTCTGTTTCTGACAGCAACCATTTCAGAATAGGTCGGGATCATCCAAAGTGGCTACGGTAGAGAAAATAATTCAATTCCGTCAAAGTCCAGGTTAAATCCAAACCAGAATCCAATTGCATGTGCACTGTAACTTTAGCATTGATCTGCAGCAGAAGATTCACACCAACACACAGGCTGCAGTGAAGATCCAGAGTCAGGGCCCAATCAGACTCCAGAGCAAAGCTAAGCAAGGCTTCCTCTTCCAGAAATAAAAGCCTGGTGTTAGAGCTAACTGTATCATGAATGATCTTGACAGATTAAAGCAGGTTTGAATTCAGCACCCAATCCTTGGGGGGGAAACAAAAATCATTAAATAATTTCATTAGAGACACACCAAAAGAGTGAATCGCAGTGTGCCTAAGCAAATGTACACCAATACCTGGGATCCATGATTGTATGCAAACAAAATCCACATTAGAAGATCTAAAACCAACATAAATGATCCCAAATCATTGATTGACATACATACAGTCCCAATAATGAAGCACGCAAGTTATTACAACAGGTTATTTAAGACTTCACAGTTTGCCAAATAATCTGCTGTTTGGCTAGAATTTCTCAGATTAGATGTCCATTTTGCATCATCCATTTGAAAAACTTACTTATCCATCCTTGTGGGTGGGAATTACAGTCAACCGACTAAAAGAAAACACAAAGGTGCACAGATGGGCAGGCAAGCACAACTCCAGGGGATATCTGTGCACTTTCTACAAGTCCCAAAACTGAACCCAATTTTGGGGCCTGGGTCATTGGGTTGAGGTGATCAGGATTCAAGCAATATGCCACCTGGGAATGGCAGCAGAAAGGAGAGAGAGGGGAAAACATTTACATAAATCCCAAATATAAAACCAATGAGGTTGAAAAAGGCAGTCAAGGGAGATGGCCTTATATTTCCAAACTCCACATTGTGAGAAAGCAGAGAGAACCACTGAGGTCAGGGTATTGGTGGTGGGGGGGGGGGTGGAGTGGAGAAAAGAAAGAAAAAATTGAGGAAGAGGTTCCATAAGACAGTTTAATTGCCCTTACCAGAGGGCTGGGTTGGAATGGCATGGGCCAATATTGGCAGCTGCTGGCTCTCCTGTGCCAGCTCAGAGGTTCAAGAAAACTAAAGTGGCCTTCACCTTAAATAAAAAGGGATAAGAAGTGAAATGGAATTAAAGAAAGGAACTCTGGTTTAATCCCATCATATTTTTTTTTAGATACGGACGGTGTTGATCCGCAAAGGCTGAACATTTTTCCCATTGGCATGGCTCTGCCCAGGGCTAAAGTAGGGGAAATATTTCCCGCTGAACTTCTCGCGGAAGGTGTACAGCCAGGACATGTCATCGGCATTGTAGAAGATCAGGAGGCCTTTGTCGTAGTCAAAATACACTCCGACCTTCTCCAGCTTAGACTTGACATTGAGACGGGTCCAGGGCTCAGTGCAGGCACTGTACTGGTTGCCATCGTGCATCACGATGCAATGGAAGCCTCGAGAGGGTTGAATCTGGATGCTTCCTTTCCGGCTTACGGACTCCAGTGCCACGCCGATCATCCACTGCGTTTTCTCAGACACCATCACCTCCCAGTAGTGGACACCGCTGTCAAAGCCAACCGACCCCAAGACAGAGACCTCCACGTCGAAGCGCTTTGGAGAATCCTGCAAAGGCTGTGGGTGGAGGTTACCATAAGCCACAATGGTGCAGTCATCAGAGAGGATCAGCCGCTGGTGAGCTGTAATAGGATCCAACGTCAGTGCTGCCGGTACTGTGAACAAAGAGAAGCAGAGCCATGACCGTGCATTCAAATCAGTGTGCACGTGCAAACTTACTGATCTACTGGTAATGGCATTTGCTCACTGCCAAACAATAAAAACATCCATTCACACTAATCCTACGTTAATCCCTTTCTTTCCCCTATTTGTAAATGATTGCACCTCACACCATTTCCTCTCTACAAAGGGAGAAGGGACTTGAATTTAAAAGCATCTTTCACAATCTTCCCAAGGGATTCCCAACCAATCACTACTGCAGTGTTGAAAGCCCTGCAATTCATTTGAGCACGGCTAACTCCCACAAGCAATGAGAATGGTCCAATAATCTAGTTTCTGGAATGACATTCATTGAGGGATAAATATTAACCAGGGCAAAGAGAAGTCCCCTGCTCTCCCTCAAAGTGGTGCCTTGTAACCTCTCATATCCAGCAGGGAGCAGGCCAAGTCTCTAATTAATATCTCAGATAATGTAATTTGCCTTCAGCTCTGCAACGCATGTGTCACATGGGATCATGTGCTCATGTTTCTGGCGCAGGTCTTGGATCCACTGTCCTCTGGCTCAAAGACACGATGATTCTCACTGAACCCTGGCTGATAAGTCACTCTTTTGTTTGAGGTTCATTTCTAGAAGCATTTGCCCCACTCCACTTTCCACAACGAGTCTTTAAACTCCTTCTAAGCTGTGTTACCTCCCAGATTTGATTACCTGGTCCAATCCTCCATTCATCTGACATCAATATGTCAGACACCATTTTCCAGCACAAGGACTGGAGAGTGATCAGTCTACTTCAGCTCATGTTGTTAACTCGGATGATGTTTCCTCCTGGGGGCAGTATCCCTAATGCATCTCCCTGTCACCAGCCTGACTGCCCTAGGGTGGAGATCAATCTTGTTATCTCAGCAGGGCAATCCCTCCCCTCTCCTTCTCTCACCCAACTCTGATATGCCAACCCAATGCTGAACAGTGCATCTATCTACTTAAGAAATGAGAGCACCCCTTTCACAAGATAGATCCAGATTAGGGAATCCATTGAGCACATTCACCCCTACCAATGACATACGTTGCATAATCCCAGCGATCTCACAGAGGATGTTTTCTTGTCCCCTATTCCACCAAGACCACCACTCAGGTGCAAATCCAGGACAAGCTTTTTCGTAAATTCCGTACTCGTCAGTTTTAATGTCTTAACAAAGGTATCTCATCCCCATTTTCACCAGCTTGGATCTCCACCAACAAGCCCACATTCTGCCACTTTAGTTTGGAAGTGTTGGAGGGCAGCCTGTAGAAACTCTCCCTCAGGTTTGGCTGGTTCCTGACCTGGCACACAGCAGGGCTTCAAAGTCATAATCTGCAGCTAAAGATCTTCACAATGAGATCACGATCACTAAAGTAATAGCTTGAGACTGGCACTAACTAGATTCAGCAGGCAGCAGTGAACAATCTGAGCTCAGTGAATACTTAGACCTACAGCTGCCCTCCAAATACCTGTGGGACTTTGCACTCATGCCTGTGGCTATTAGAGAGTCAAGCCACCTCTCTGCAGGCAATCCAAGGCCGTTGAAACAAGCAACAGCAAGTCACTTCATCCAATCCAGTTTAAAAATACTTACTGAGATGCACTGTATCAAATCTGGGAAGAATCCTTAAAAATATTTAATTGAATTTAAGTTCATGGAGGAAGTAAACTAAAGGAAAACAAAATGAAATTAAAAGAAAAAAAGTTGTTGCAGATTTTGAAATCAAAATTTGAAGAAAATCAGGCTTCACTTGAATTATCAGAGATAATTTAGCATAATGCCTTCAGAAAGTCTCTAGCATGAACATTTTCTAGCATGCTTAGTGGATTCAAGTCTGTAATGTCACCATTTACCACACACGTCAATGTTGAGTCTTTTGACAAGACACAAGAAGAACAAAAAGGTTCAGGAAGAGCACTCAGGCTTCTGAATCTCAACTCCCCGGATGTTGCATCTGATTTTCTTAATAAAGCATTATTTTGAATCACAGAATTGAAGGAGTCAATGAGGTTGACAGTGGATCAGAGATTCCCAAACATTTTTACTACATCCCACTTCAGAAAGAATTGATTTTTTTCTCTGCCAACCAAGCACTTCCCCCTTCCTCACACCACCTCTCCCTTCCAAATGTTCAATCTAATTATAAAGCACAAACAAAAACTGACTTGTTTTAATAATTGCATTTCCCCTAACTTTACCAAGTGCCCATAAGTGAAGGCCTGCTCCTCCCCAATGCCAGATTGGAATGAGAGAAAACAGAGTCAGAACAGCAATGCGACCACCAGATGGCACTTCATCATGATTTTCATTATATTCATTAGATCCAAATTTTTGCTTGAGAGCCAGTAGTTCCACATGCAAGGATTTACCACTGTAACTCTTTAGAAGATTGGCACACCCAAAGCATCTGAAATGAATTGTTAGATCCAACACTTCTACACAGCAGGTTACCCTTCTCATCCTGACTGCAGTCTGACCTTGGACTCCCCATGCAACCCACCAGTGCAGCACCAACTCCCTAAAGGTCCCCAACAGTTACACTGGCAAATCTGCTGGCTAAAACTCCATTCATTTCAATGGAGAGGACTGGCTGCAAGGGAGAAAAGTAAAAGTTATTTTTTTATTATTTGACTTACGAGTTCTCATTTGCCATTTATGTTTAGTATCGCCAGAAGTTTGAAAAGAGTAGCTTTTAGTTCTTAAATCAGAACATTTGGAGCGACATGGTGGTGCAGCTAGTGGAGCTGCTGCCTCACAGCTCCAGCAACCCAGGTTCAATCCTGACCTCGGGTGATGTCTGTGTGGAGTTTGCACATTCCCTCTGTGACCATGCAAGTCGCTTCCAGGTGCTCCAGTTTCCTCCCACATCCCAAAGATTTTGTGGATTAGTAGGTTAATCGGCAACTGTAAATTGCCAGCAGTACATAGGCAAGAGGTGGAACCTTAGGGGAAGTTGATTTGATTATTGGGGGAATAAAAATAGTATGTGTAAATGAATGCTTGATTGTTGGTCCTGACTCATTAGGCTGAAGGGCCTGTTACCATGCTGCATGACTATTTTCTGATGTGCCCTTGAGACCTCCATGGATTTATTGACTTATATTTGGTCCTGAAGTCAGGACAATTTCTTGACCATCCCTTAATGCCCCCCAGCTGAGGTGGCAATTAAGAATCAACCACAGAGGTCGGCCTGGAGTGACATACATGACAGGCTAAGTGAAGATGAAAGATTTTCTTTTTTGAGATAAATCAAGAATTCTTGTGGTCACCATTACTCATAATTACTACTTTTTCCTGACTTATTTAATAACTTTAAGTTAAATTCTGCACCCTCCTGGGTAGGACTCAAACTCAAATCATTATTTCAGTCTGCATGGATGATATTCCAATCCCTTAATCTCTGTGTCTCTTAGTCTTTTATACTCATTGCCACAGCATTTGAAGGCAAGTGTACCAAATGCCTTTTTCACTACTCCATCCACCTGTGTGCGAAATGTTTACAGATGCAAGAAAGAAAAAAAGAAAGGCAAGGTTATTTTAAGCAGTAAATGTGATTGCAAGAACATCAATAATTTGGAAGTTTTTAATTCTACTTTTTTTCAAATTATATCATTTTTAATAGTTGAACATCAGGGGCAGTCAAACGCATCCCAGAGGCTCGACAGCTTTGACAGACAGCCAAGACGCAGCAGATTTTTGGGTAGGGCTGTCTGGTCAGCCCATGAGACACAATTACAACGCAGGAGGGTTTGGCACGGCACACAGCACACAGATCATGTCCTTGATGCTTGCAGTCAGCAAGTGCAACTCGGTAAGCATATGGCAATGGGGAATCCAAGCAGCGAATGATGGCGTGGGCTGCATTCCGCAAGAGCCGGGCTTAATAGATTTTTTTATCCTTCCTGAGTGAAACTATTCCTTACGTTAAAGATCTATGGTTACAGAGTATTGATGAGTGTTGGTCTGATTGACGCTGCTTTGTGGTTAGGGGTGGTTAAGGTGGCTCAGTGGAGAAGTTTAGATACCAAAGATAATGGTGATTGTGCTGGAGAGATTCACAAGGATGTTGCATGGATTGGAGCACTTTCGTTATGGGGAGAGATTGGATAGGCTGGGCTTGTTTTCCCTGGAGTGAAGGAGGCTGAGGGGTGACATGATAAAAGACTATGAGAAGCATTGTTAGGGTAGATACTCAAAATCTTTTCTCCCTCTGGTAGAAAAAGAGAGCAAAAAGGAAGGAGATTTACAAAGGACATCTGAGAGATGTTTTTTTATTAAAATAAGCACAGAGAGTGACTGATATCTGGAATGTACTGCCAGAAGAGGTGATGGATTCAGATCCAATTACTATGTTTGAAAGACATTGAGACAGACACTTAAATAGGCAAAGCACAGAAGGATACAGACCTAACGTGGGCATATGGAGTTAGTGTAGATGGGCAAAAAGGTTGGCACAGATGTAGTGGGTCAAGGGGCCCAATTCTGTGCTGTACAACTCTATTATTCTATGAGTGTCAACTGTGAACATATCCATTTAGATAAAACCTCTCAGTAACTCAACAACACTGCCCAATTGAATTTAAAACTCTTCAGATCATCCTTGGTCTGTGCTGATTTAGCTGATGTGAAGAGCACATGTCCAAATTAGAGCCAAGGCTATCAACTAAAGTTAGGAATCATTTCTTCACACAGAAGGTGATAGAAACTTGGAACTCCCACAAGTGACAATTGATGCTGGGTGAAGTGTTAACTGTAAATGAGTACGGATATGTTGTGAATCGGAGCCTGGAGAACAAAGTGGATCATCTGGCGCAAGAATCAGCAGGAGAACATTTAGGGAACAGTGAACTTAGTAACATGTGGTTTTGATTCACGATGAAAAAAATCTCAAGTAAAAATACATAATTGGAAAAGTGCCAACTTCAGTTGGTTGAAAATAGATCTGGCCGGACTAAACTCAAATCAAAGCTTGGCAGGCAAAAGTGCAATTGAACAAAGGGCAGCCTAAATGGATATGGTTTGGGTAGAATCCAGGTACATTCCCACTCGAGGGAAAGCAAGGGCAAACAATGCCAGAGCTCCCTGGAAGAGAGAGCAAGATGAAGCAGGAAAGGAGGATCCATGAAGGATGTCAGATTGTTAAAATGAGTGAGAAGCACAAGAAATATGGAAGGATTAGATGGCAAGGAAATAATGCAAGAAGTTCAAAGAACAAACATACGAGTAGAATATCAGCGAATATGCAAAGGGAATCCAAATCTCTTCCACAGATTAAATTGGAAGTACAAGGAGGAAAGTGCTGATAACGGACCAAAAGGAAGGTCTATGCATGGATGCAGAGGGCACAGAAGAAATATGAAATGAGTACTTTGCACCTTCTTCGCCAAGGAAGAAGATTTTATTAACAAAGTCACAGTAAAAAATGAGGAAGAAATAGCTGAGATATTGGACAGGCTAGAAATTGATAAAGTGGAGTATTAGTAAGGCTTTGTAAATCTGGATAGGTTCAGACAGGATGCATCCAAGACACCTAAAGGAAGGGTTGAAATTGTGGAGGTAGTAGTAAAAAATCTTGCACTCCTCCTAAATGGCTTGATGCTTAAAAACTAAAAGATTACAAATACTCTTCAAAAAAAAAGACAAAGTCTGCAACTACAGAGGTCAAGAAGCAGCTAGAAGCAATATATCAGGCACAACACTGAGACACAAGGGACTGCAGATACTGGAATCTGGAACAACACACAATCTGCTGGAGGAACTCAGGCAGCATCCATGGAGCGAAATGGACAGTCGACATTTTGGGTCAAGACCTTGGAGAAGTACTGGAGAGCAGTCTGTACCTGTGGAACTGGATCCTACCAAATGAGTCAGCACCTTCCAAGAGGGAAAATGCAAAGAGCACTGACCCAGAGTTTCACGTACTGTTCTGCAGCAGCCCAGAGCACGGCCATCCATGGCCGGCAGTCATTGTCACAGATTTAGATCACCTCATTCAGTGCTCACCTGGCTGGATGTCCTGCAGCAAGGATTTCCAGATGGTGTACTGCAGGGGACCCATGTACTTGGAGGTTGGAAAATCTTCGTAGGTCAGGTTGGTCTCGTGGATCTTCCCCTTTAATCTGGATGGAGTGAGTGAACAGAAATCATATTTTAATACACGGGAAATTAACACTGACCCTTATTGGACCTCAGTTCAAAAGAATCATTTCTCGCTCTCCAATAACTGGTATTGCTTTACCAACAATCCAATCGCATTTAGATGTTGAAGGTTGCTCAAACATTCCAGTTCCCC
>JAUZTB010000072.1:10451968-10462482 GCA_034780895.1 Rhynchobatus australiae
GGATTGGAAAAGAAGATAATAGCTGGAAGATGCAGTTTCTGTTCAATTCTCACTGCCCTCACCTGGAAAAAAGTTCACTGGTGATGCCTTCCGGTGGAGGATAGGGCCGGAACAAGGCCATTAAAACTGCTCCGCGATCATCTTGGTCATGGATGTTCTATACCTCAGTCCTATTTACCTGCCTTTACCATATCCCTTGATATACTTACCTAATGAAAATCAATGTCAGTCCACCCAGTATGTTCACTAATACAGTCTCAGAGTTATACAACATGAAAACAGGCCCAACTTGCCCACGTGAACCAAGTTGTCTACCTGAGCTAGTCGCTTTTGCCTGCGTTCGGATCCTTCTGAACATTTCCTATCCATGCACCTGTCAAATGTTGTAATCGTACCTGCCTTTGCAGCTTCCCCTGGCAGCTTGTTCTATACCCACCATCGTCTGTGTGAAAAACTTGCCCTTCAGTTCCCCTTTAGCCTTTCATCTTAAACCTATGCCCACTAGTTTTAGACTGCCCTACCCTGGGGAAAAAACTGTGACCGTTCACCTTATCTATGCCCCTTGTAATTTTATATACCTCTAGAAGGGTCATCCCTCAGCCTCCTACACTCTAGGGAAAAAAAGACTCTCCTTATAACTTGAGCTCTCCAGTCCCAGTAACGTCCTAGTGAATGTTTTCTGCACCCTTTCCAACTTAATGATATCCTTCCTATAGGTGGGTGACCAGAACTGCACACAATGTGGTCTCACCAATGACTTGTACGGTTGTACAACCTGCTCTCCTTACCCGGTCTGGGCTGAATGTAACTTTGGGATGCACCAAATGGTCAGCTGATAACTATCCCCAGGAGTGTTCAAGAGGGCAAAAAACAACGTGCATTAGAACTCCTTCTTGGAGAGGGTGTTGAATCCCTGAAATTCTCCACGCCGGAGGGCTGTGGAGTCACTTAAAGAGGAATTAGATAAATTCGTGAAAGGTCAGGGAATTGAGGGCTCTGGGGAACTGACGTGGGAGAGGATTTGAGGCCTGCGGCAGATCAGCCATGATTATATTGAATGGCAGAGCAGGCTTGAGGGGCCAAGTGACCTACTCCTGCTCCTATTTTCTCATTCTTCTGCTGGCCTTGCCAGAGACATCCATATCTTGCAAACAAATAAATACAATTTCTGGCTAACTTCAATTGACCCAACATTCACTTGAGGAGGATTAAGTTACAGAGTCACAGAGCTGTACAGAATGAAACAGGCCCTTCGGCCCAACTCATCCATGCTGACCAAGTTGCCTTACTGAGTTAGTCCCATTGGCCCACATCCCTCTGAACTTTTCCTATCCATGTAAGTAATCAAATGCCTTTTACGTGTCATAATTGTACCCGCCTCTACCGTTTCCGCTGGCAGTTCATTCCGTGTACTCACCACCCTCTGTGTGGAAAAGTTGCCCCTCAGGTCCCTTTTAAATGTTTAAACCTGTGCCCTCGAGCAATGAATTTCCCTACCTTGGGGGAAAGATGAGGCTATTCACCTCACCTATGCCAGACTTCTGCTACCTTTTGCGTAAAGAAGCATATTCTGATTTCCCTCCCATATAGCCTATCTCTGACCCTGAACCCTTTCAGCCTGCTGACCCTCCCAATCTTGTTGGACTTACAGTGAACATGGATTGGTGTCTTTAAAGACTCATTGCTTTCAGCAAAAGAGAGAGCAAAAAATAGTTGAAGATGGAAATAACAAGAGTTAGGCAATCCAGCTCTGGACCAGATATATATAAAAAATAAGCAAATGCTTCAATGCAAAACAGCTCCAGTGGTGTTTATTATACCGTCCTTGACCATGTGCTCCAAATGGGAATCTATTCATGTGCATACAACAAAACGTGGCCTGGATCTTTCTCAAAGCAAGGAATGGAGTCCATCCAACAGCACTGCAATTTGATTGTTCTGCAGAAAGAAAGAAAATGATAAGAACTTTCATTTATTTAGATGATTAACACTAAGTCAAGTGTCAGCAACCAAGATTTGACACAGCCATATAAGGAGATTTTTGACCAAAAAGGCAGGTCAAAGGGATAGGTTTTAAGTGACATCTTAGTGGACTAAAGAGTACAGAGGAAGAGAAGTTTATGGAGGGAATTCCAGAGCGTGGGAGCTTGACAGATAACACCATAGGATCTACAAGAGGCCAGAAATGGAGGAGTTAAATGGTGCCCCTCAGTGACAGCATCAGAAACACATCAGGGCCTAGGAGGAAGTTGTTAATGTGGCTTCACCACCATTTGTCTCACTAAATCTAATGCCATCGCTCTCCCTGCCAGCACTCTGATACACAAGAGGCTGCTCATAATCTTATTTAACCATGAGATGAGCTTCCAACACCCCGTCATCCCTATTATCAAGTTGGTTCACTTCTTCTTTAACATTGTCTATCTCCATCCCTGCCTCACCACATTTCAATTTAAAATCCTCATTATGATTTTGTTATATCCAGACTCAACAATTCCTATCTTTTCCTACTATCTCTGCCCTTCATAAACTTAATCTCGTGTTTAACACAAATACCAACGTGCATCGTCCTAAGCAGTTACCATCCATGTTCTCGATGGCTTACATTGGTTTTCAGTCCCCAAACGCCTCCTTTTAAGATTGCCATCCTTGTGTACAAGTAGCTCCCTTCTTTCTTTGTAACCTCCTCCATTTTACCTCCAAGTCTGTCCGTTACTAGCGGCGGAGCAGGTACAATGGGCTGAAAGGCCTCTTCCTGCTCCTGCGTCTTACGTTCTTAAGTTCGGGTCGTCATTGACTTTGTGCCATCAGTGGATTGGAGCCCTTTCCCCACTCTCTGCACCTTTCTCCAACTCATCTCTTCCAGATTAACAATCCCTTTGGTTTGGGATGAGTTTCTGACATTACAAATGTTTTGGGATTTTTCCCACATTAAAAGTGCGATTTAAATGCAAGTCGTTGAAACATCCCCAAGAACCAGCATACTTTGAACTTAAATGTTACATGACATATTTTTGAAGGCAAATATTTGTTTTTAAGGTCTGAGAATATGGGTGTTAATACTCCAGAAATTATCCTAGGTGTAAAGTATTGCACTAATTAAAAGGTTTTAGAGATAAATATTGGAAAAATGATCCTCGAGATGATAATGAATGACTGTACGTTCCAGCCCAGTGCACATATTTAACTTCTGTATATATAAAGGACCTATCCGATGTTCACACACTATTAAGAATTATAGAGTGAGGAATGTTGCGTTGAGCGTGTCAATGAAATATCGTGGTACTAAACTACTTTTCATGGACTGATTTCCCAGCCCCAGACCCCCTCATTGCCTGTAGTAACCAGAAGTGAATTGCAGGCGACCCGGAAGATGAGATCTGCCTGAAACAAGCCCGAAGATCATCGCAACCCTTTTATTTTTTTTTAAAAAAAGACCATTTGCAAGCAAGGTCTGTATGCAATGCTGTGATTTCAAAACTTGGTTTTTTTGCATTCCGTGCAAACGATGCTTGTGGTGCAGAGGCGAGATTAAGAGGCGAGGCGATGTTTTGCTCCATGCAAAGTGTCACAGTATTTTCAGATCTTTGGCTTTTGCATTCAAATGCAATGCAAGGCATGCGTGTTCTAGGAAGTGTTCAAGCGTCTGAATTTTTTTTTTGTGTGTGTGCCGGGCGATTCAAACCCTTGGCAATTCTTAAATCGCACGTAAACAATGAATCATCAGACATGCAAATGTTAGAGCTGATCGGAGCAGATCGCTATTTTTTGTTTCATTACTTTGGGACCTGCAAAATATGGCGACTCTATGTCCTTTTTTAAACACTGGCTGCCATTTTTGTTTTTTCTTTTGTCGCTTTTTTTTATTAAAAAACTCCAGACAGTCTGAGAATGTGGGAGAGGCGGTGCACAAGGGCAACTGAGGCAATCCGTGCAATATTATAGCATGCTGCATTTTTTGGGTTTTTTTTTGCAAAAGTTTGTAACAATTCAACATAATTTGCATTTAAGAAAATGCCAATCTTTATTAATTGCAACTCATTTTTGAGAAATAAACCATATAACCGCCTTTAACACAATTTTTAAAGAAGTCCTTTGAAATGGTGTTTTCGAACTAATAATAATAAGTTTTACTTAAAGTTTCTTTTTGTTTTGAAATTTAAATTCAAGCTTAGGGTTTGGAAGATTGAAGTTTTTTAAAATCTATGTTCAAAAGTTTTGTATTGCTTTTCTAAAAAAAAGAGTCAACTCTTGTATGTGCATATTTTTAAAAGAGAAAATGTGACTTTTAAACACATTGTGTTCATCTTATAATGTGTAAATGAAAAGCAAGAATTGATTTGCATTAAATAAATAGCTTGGATTAAAACTGAATTATGCAAAATGCACTTGCAAATGAGAATAGTGTCTGAATATATTTTGGGATATAATGTATGTCAGAACTTTAAGAACAAAAATGGACTTGTTTGCATTGGCAGAGTATTTTGTTGTGTTGCTGCTGTGAGATTAACGAATTGAAATAGCCTGGTTGGCAAGACTTTCTGGGATAGGCTCTCTCAGGTGGTCCTGCAGAATCTGGGGAATCAGACCAATACAGGGGGCCAAGAGGGTCTCTGAGTCTGCCTGACTGAGCAAGTTGTTTGTAAGGAAAGTAGATGGTTTGGTGCTCAATGTAGCCCAAGGGATTTGACTGGGCAGGTAGGTGAGCACTCTGACCATTGTTTAGTCAGGAGGTTATGGCTGGACACATCGGTTCCTTGTCTGGAGTGGTCATCGTGGACCGTTGGTAACGGTTTGAGTTTTGGTCTGGATCGGTGAGGGGTTTCTGGGTGGGCAGGAGCCCTGTCTGTGAGCACTGTTGTTCACTGTGACTGCTCATTTGGAGCCTTCTTGCAGCCTGGACTATAGTTGGGATATATAATGGAACTCTTGAAAGTAAATGTTGTGCATTTTCAGTGTTTTTAGTTGTCAAAGGGAAAAATACTTCAATTTTACAAGTATCTCGATTGTTTGTAGAACTATCAAAACTTTCTCCTGACATGATCAGGCAAGTAGTGATTTAGTATTTTCCATCAATATATGGAATTAAAAATGTGTGAATATTTTACTGTAGTGCTACCTCCCATTTCTGATCTGTCCTTAGTTCAAAACACTCTTAACTAATAGTTAACGCCGTCACTTGTGCTTTGCATGCAAAACACAACAGACCATCAAACACAGGGGAATCAGTTCATTTTAATAGTTGCTGAATGCTGTAACATAATGTACACTGAGTTTTATGAAAAAGGTTGACTAGTGAAGCATCGAAAGACGTGAAATCCGGCAGGATGTTCCACTGTAGGGGCATCACTGCTGATTTCATTCTTCTCCCCACCTAACATTGACAATGTGCATCAATCTTGCAGGATTCATTAGGTGACAGTCAGCTGACAGGAATTCCTAATCCAATAACTGTACAGGCTTAATTTTGGTGAAATGATGTTTATGTGGAAGGCAGTGGGGAGGAGGAAGTTTTTATCTTGGGTGCTGTATCTTCAACCTAACTTCTCTCTGTGTTCAGCCATTCTGTTTGCTGAAGTCTATGAGCATGATAATGTTTCATGTTTTAATGAGAAGTCATGGAGTTGAAATGCTGTTTCTCCCTCCCTATCTGCTGAGTATTTTGGCATTTTCTGTTTATATTTCAGACTCCAGCATTCAGTTTCTTGTTCTTGAGTTATAAACTTATCACGTGGTCGGGTTACTATCCCAGTCAAGATCATTTCTCAGACTTCATTGCCACTATCTAATGCTCCATTTAATATTATTCAAATTTAGAAGTTCAAGAATAAAATATTGCAGATGTTGGAAGTGTGAAACAAACTAAAATGAGTACAGCATGAGAGGACCCTGTGGGGGCCATCAAGCCATTCCCGTCTCTCTACAGAGGAATCCAGGCTATCCTATTCCCTGGATCCTTCAGAACAGTGAACGCCGGAAACGCTCAGCCGGCTGGGCAGCATTAAGATGCAGTTAATGTTTTGGGTCAATAACCCCAGTTGTGATTGCTCTGAAACATTAACTCTGCTTCTCGCTTTACTGATCTGCTGGTATTTTCCTGCATTTTCCATTTTGTTTCATGTAACTTTATCAAACTTTGGAAACATTGAACATGGAGTTGTTCTAGTGCTGTGCTGTACTGTACTTCAGCCCATGATGTTGTGCCGAACTAATTAAATGCCTAACTAAACTAATCCCTTCTGCCTACACAATGTCCATATCCCTCCATTCTCTGCATATTCATGTGCCTATTGAAGAGCCTCTTAAATGCCTCTGTCGTATTTGCCTCCACCACCACCCCTGGCAGTGCATTCCAGGCACCCACCACTGTGTGTGTGTCAAAAGAACAACAACTTGCCCTGCACATCTCTTTTGAACTTAACACCTTTCATCTTAAATATATGCCCTCTAGTATTAGACGTTTAGACCCTGGGGAAAAATACCAGCTGTCTACTCTTATCTGTGCCACTCATAATCTTATAAACTTCTATCAAGTCTCCCCTCGGCCTCTGCTGCTCTAGAGAAAACAACTCAAGTTTGTCCAACTTCTTCTTGTAGCACATGCCCTCTAATCCAGGCAGCGTCCTGGTGAATCTCTTCCGCAGCCACTCCAATGCCTCCACATCCTTCCTATTATGGGGCGACCAGAATTGAATGCAATACTCCAGATGCTGCCAAACCAGTGTTTTCTAAAGCTGTAATAAATATTGTGGTTAATTTCGTCAACCTGTAGCTGTGTATTGCTCTGGAATATTTCTTTAATGTGTTTCTACGTGAGTAGCAAAGAGTCAGATTAAAACAGGCAAACTCAGAAATGATCCATCAGTTCTCCTTCATTCAAAGCCTGGTCAAAGCAGAAATTGACCTCTGTTTGGGTAGTGTTATCAAAGATCCTGCAGTCCTTCAAGAGTCAGCAGCTGTGATGTGGACTCAATCATTTCAGTCTGAGAGGGGGGACTAAATAGTCTTGCTTACTTAAATGGATTGAGTTATGGAGAGTTCCTGAAAAGCTGACTGGTCAACATCATTCCCTACTTCCAGCTATAAGGTAAATTTTCCAAGATTTACTCATTTTTCATTTAACATTTTGATTTTTCCTCTCCTATTTATTCCTTGATGTGGAAATTATTAAATAAATCAATGCAGGGTGGAGGGCAGAGCAGTTTGCTTGATTGAGGCTCCTTTCACCACCCTAAGCATTCAGGCCCTTCACCACTGATGTACCATGGCTTTACTGTATACCATTTGCAAAATGCACTGCAATTACTCACCCAGCCCACTCCAAAAATGCCTTCCCCGGCTCTGTAGCCAAAAGGAAAAGGAATTCAGGAACACCATCCTGACATGGAAATGTGCGGCTGGGTACAACGGGTCAAAATCCTGGAATAGACAGTTGCCTTCACTAGCAGGACTGCAACATTCCAGCACCAGCTCCTTCCCACGGGAATTTAAGAATGGGCAACAACTGCAAGTGATGTCTCGAACCCAAAAAGTTTAGACCATTGTGGTTTTGTCAAGCCTTTGGTCAAAGGTTCCATCTGCTTGTGTTCTTTCTCCCATAACTCAGTAAAGTCTTCTCCTTGAATGTTTTCTTTTTGACATTGCATCCAGGCATTGAATTCCAGACCACAACATAAGGGGTACAGTAGCCTTGTGGTTAAACTGCTGGACTCGTAGCCAGAGGCTCAGACCATTGATGTGGAGACATGAATTTGAACCCACCAGAGAAGTTGAGTTCAAGTTTGCCTCATTAATGGATTTTTGCTGAGGTTCTTCGTGGAAGGAAATCCAAGCCCGTCAATGTGTTTGTCTCTTAACCACCTCATTTCAGGAGCAACTGGGGATGGACAATAAATGCTGGCAGCAATATTCACGTTCTGTGAACAGATGCATTTTTAAAAAAGTCACAATAGCTCACTGTATTTCTAAAAACAAAGTTCTTCACTCCATCTAGAATTTGAGTTCCTGGCAATTTTGACCTTCCTGACACTGGAGGTTATTTACCCTACAATAAACTATATCTCTATCTGATCCCTTCACATTCTCTGGTCTAGAATATGGATGGACTGGGAGAGTTGGCAAGAAATGGCAGATGATTGTTGGTGATGCTTGTTGCAGTTAAAAATGCACATGTCCATCCTAGTGGCATGACTGAACTATCTGTTTATCTATTTAATTTTCCATTAACTGCACTTTGCAAAGTCAGGAACTTGGCATTCAGAGAATTTGGAGATCTTGGTGTGTTGGTTCATGAAAATCTGAGAGTAAATGTACAAAGGGAGCAATTGATAAGGAAGACAAATGGTGTGACTCTGAGAGGTAATACAAGGATAGGAGAATCATGCTGTGGTAGGATGTTGTCGAGACCACACCTAGAATACCCTGTTGTAAAGTTCTCTAAGAAAGTATAGGCTTAGCTTTGGGTCGCCAACATGCCCAGTACTGACTTGGTTGACTCTGTCATGTAGACCATGTTGCTCACATGCCTGACATCAGATCAAGCTCTGTTATGGGATAAGATTCAGGGATGCCCTCGGAGTCTTTTGGAAGAAATTCAAGAGTCCTCCCCCGACTGTGAGAATCTTTGGCTCACGTCCACTCAAAACCTTGAGAACCTCAAAGCCATGAATTGGGAGCACACAGAGGTGCTGCCAGAGGATTGGTGATCGCCTCAAAAACTATCCACCCACCCATCCCATTGGATGCTTTCTGCCCATCTGCGGAAGTGTCTGCAGTTTCCACGTTGACCTCATTAGCCACCCCTGAACCCACAAAACCAGAGTGGAAGTAAGTCGCCCTTGATCCTGAAGAACTGTTTAAGAAAAAGATTTTGCCTCGAGACATTTTAGCATAAATTTGCTCAAGTAAGATTGGCCTGAACTCATAAGAGTAGAGGAAATTGAGAATTAATCTCACTGTGTCATACAACATTCTGAGAGGGATTGACATGGTAAATATTGAGAAACTTTTTACTCCAGTTAAAGAACCTGGGACTGGGAGCTTGGTCTGAGGATAAAGTATTGGCCCTTTAGGAATGACATTCCGAGGATTGTAAATCTGGGGAATTCTCTCTACCAATGTCCGGTGGATGAGGATTTGTTGAGTGCATTCAAAGTTCAGTTTAATTAAAAGAATCAAGAGTTATAGTGATCAGGTGGAAAAGCGATGCACAGGAGGGGCCAGAGTTACAAGACCATTACGTGTTTCTAATGTTTTTCGGACAACGTGCTGCTGTCTCCATCTTTCCGGAGCCCCTCCTCCCCTGTACCAATCCAGCAAATGTCTCGCAGACTTTGACCCTTACCTAGAGGAACACACACAAGGTGCTGGAGGAATTTGGCAGCAATAGAGATCCTCCAGCATTTTGTGTGTGTTGCTCCAGATTCCAGCATCTGCAGAATCTCCTGTGTCTCCCGTAGCTAAAGTGCGGCATCCAGACTGGAACTCTTGTGTTCGAGGTGAATCTCAACTAGTGTTTTATATTTTAAAACGGAATGCACAGGAAGGACTCAGTAGGTCAGGTTGCATCGGCGAAGAATCAATCACCATTTCAGGGGAGAGATCTTTCATCATTATTTTTAAAGGCTCAAAAAACCTTAAGATTGATTTGGTGTTCTGTCTGTGCAAAGACAAGTATGCCTTTTTGTAGCAACCTTCCTGACTTGTCTTCCAAATATATTTTTAGTTGATTATGGACCCTGTTCTTTCTCTGTCACAGAGACAGTTAATAAAAGATGAACATGTCGAAAACAAATGGCAAGGCTGCAGAATTATCTCTCTTGCTTCTCAAGCTTTCCACTTAACTCGATATTTTTTAAGTTGGGAAGCTCGCCACTCATGGGATTCCTTCCATATTGATCCATTTCTGTGATGGCTGTTCATTGAAATATGGTCGATGCAGAAACTGGCCCTTCTGACCATCAACCACCCATTTATTGCTCCCCTTCCACCATGCCTTGCCCAGGTTCAACCACTTACTGACACACTAAGGCCAATTTACAACAGCCAATTAACCGACCAACCATGCAAAATTCCAAGACCTGGACCTCTACCTCCCTCTGCAATTGGATCCTTGACTTCCTCACTGGAAGACCACAATCAGTATGGATCAGAAACCCAATCTCCTCCTCACTGACCATCAACACAGGTGCACGTGCTTTGCCCCCTGCTCTATTCTCTCTATACCTTTGACTGTGTGGCTAAGCATACCTCCAATGCCATCTACAAATTCACCAATGACACTATTGTTGTTGGCAGAATCACGGATGGTGACAAAGAGGCGTACAGGAGTGAGATAGGTCAGCTGGTTGAGAGGTGTCGTAACAACAATTTTGCAATCTCAGCAAAACCAAGGAGCCGATGTGGACACTAAGAAGGGGGGAACCAGGCAAACACACACCAGTCCTCGTTGAAGGGTCTGCAATGGAAGGAGTGAGCACCTTCAAGTTCTTGGGTGTCAGTATCTTGGAGGATCT
>JAUZTB010000072.1:11814838-11824854 GCA_034780895.1 Rhynchobatus australiae
GGCCATTTAACCTACCTATCCACACATGGGAGGAAACCCACTTAGACATACAAACTCCACACAGACAGCACCCAAAGTCAGGATTAAACCTAGGTCTCTGGTGCTGTGAGGCAACAGCTCCACTAGCTGTGCTGCTGCACTGACCATTACGCCTTTATAGAAAGGAGGATTCAGGTTTTAAGGGCTATTCTGCAGAAGGAGCAGGCAGTAAATAGCCAGCAGTGAGTTGAGAAGCTTTAAGAAGGGAATTGCAGAGTGTCGGGTCTAGCCTGCGAAAGCATGGTTAGTGATTGACATTGGATTGTGCAGGAGGGAGGCAACTGAAGGAAGTGCGAGAACTTGCAGAGTTGTTGATCTGGAGCAGGTAATGGGGAAGGGGTTACTGTGGGAGGACTTAAAAATAAGAGTGAGAACTTTAACAACAGGGCAATGCCAGCGTGAAAACCCAGCAACCCGGGGGTAATGGGTGAATAGAACCTTTTCCAGGTTACAGGAGAGGCAGCAGTTTTGGATGAGGTGTTAGAAGGTGGAGGCTGGCCAGGTGAACACCAGAATAGTCAGGTCAGCGAGACGACGAAAGGTAGGCATGAGAAAAAGCAATATCATTTGATTACAAAGTCTTCACTTGCCATACAGATTTACCGTAACCACACTGTACTTCAATCTTTTTGAAACAGATATCCTGAGCACATGGCAGTGTATAAACTCAATGACTCTTTTTATACTATTTAATGAATTCCTAAAGATTAGAGGTAGATACTCCCAATCTCTTGCAGCTTCAGTAGTAGGATAAACAACTGCTTACCCCTTCGCTCAACCTCTAATCTTTAGGAATTCATTAAATAGCATGAAGAAAATCATTGGGTTTATACACTGTCATGTGCTCAGAATGTGTTTCAAAACTATTAAAATATGGTGGTTACAATAAATCTGTTGGCAAATGAAGCACCCCATTGTGCACAGCAATATCCTATGAATAGTAATGAATTAAACAACTTCCTCCAAAGGTTTCAGAACCCCCTCAGTGTGTCACCTTATATTAGGTACGCCAATTGTGAAGTGAGCTGCGAATCCTCACTTGGATCCCACCACCATTGCTCCAAACGGCCAAACAGCACATGTGAGGAATAACGGTCTATGTCACTGAAAACACGACTGCAATAGTGGAATGATGAAAATGGGGTGCATGAAAGGCCGGAAGTATGACAAGATAGAGATCTTGAAAGGTTGTGGGCTGAACTCTTGAGATAAGCAAATCTGCCCCCAACCAGTACTTTAGAGAGAGAAAAATAGAAAGAGCTGATAAAGGGTCTCAGACTTGAAACGGTAAGTCTGTTTGTCTCAAGACGCTGCCTGACCTGATAAGTATTCCAAGAATTTTCTGCTTTTAGTTCAACTTTCCAATGGGGTCTGTTTCCTTGCTGTCTTCTCAGGAGCAAGGACCAACTGTAAATTCTCAATTATTGTCTCAGCCAGGATTGGCTCAAACAACAGTCTGGGCTTTCCTTCTTTGTAAAGTTCGTTACCACACCAAGTTGTGCATTTACATTCAACCCTTGAATGACAGGGCAGATTTAAGTATGAGGCTTGGAGTGGAGCCATCATATTTCACAAAGCATTGGCACTGAATATCTGATTTTTTTTAAGTTTAAAATCTGTTGCTGACACTAATGAGCTATATGCTCACAGCAAATAGTCAGTTGTACACCAGAGTAAATATACTCTGAATACAAATGTCTCTTTAAAAGTGTGGAGGAAACAGAACTTTTGACTGAAAATACAGCAACTTCTCCCTACAAAATCAGGGCAATTTCTCTAAAACAAAATGCACCAAGTAGACAAAACTGACATCCAAATTATAATGCACAAAATCACCCTTAGTTATTCACTATAAAGTGGGCGGGTGGGTGGTTGGGGGGGTGGGGCGGGGCGGAGAGGAAGGGGTATTGGGTTGATCAGCAGAGGAATTACTCAGTCAAATCTATTTTAGCTGAGAACATTGTCACTATAGATAGCTTTCCAAAATACATAGACTTCATGCAAGACTCCATCCACGTTATTTTTCTAACAATTAAGATCTTAAATAGCTTGGCCCGTTTTGATCTCTGAACCATCCAAGCCTTCACCTGTTGGGTATAATTATCTTAAACCTGACACAGAGATATAGTATGAAATATTATATTAGTAGCACAACAGTGCATACAAGTCCAGTTCTTTTCATGAGAATTCCTTATATCTAACAATATCTCGAATTGCTTTGTTGCCATTCTCATCCCAATGTACAGGTTTCTTCTCATTGGCAGTTCCTCTCAATAACTTGCAGTCACAGAGACACAGGGCCAGGAAATCCCACTGAAAACATGGTGGAGGTGCTAGCACTAAGCCCGTACAAAGATGGCTATAATGCTCACTGATAACAGATTGTCCATCACTGTTCATTTAGTGCAATATCACTTCTCAAATCTTGTCCTACTATTCTATTTCCCCCATCTTGTTTCGCCTTTATGTTAATGATTCCTAATATGCACTCAGATGGCCTGGATATTCCTAACACTGGGTGACAGAGAACATAACATTTGTATAAATAGTATAGAAAATGGTGGAAATACTGAGCATGTCAGACAGAAACTGTGGAGAGAGAAACATTTGTTAATGTTTTAGGTTGATGACCTTTCAGTTCCACTTTCTGCAGTACTTTGCTTCAATGGTTCCTGGTTATTGTTTGTTTACATGTTAACCTTGGGAAGGTTGACAGTTTTACACATTACTTTGTTTTATTTTACACTTTTTTTTTGTTGATGCAATTTTATTGGTACTCAGGGTGTTCATCAACCTATGTGGTTCTCCAAACCACAGGTATGTTTTCTGTTTGTTAAATCTCCAGAGCCACCCAACCAACTTATTGAAATTCAAGGAGCTTAAGACGGGTTGGCAAAGGAGTTGTTGTGCTCTGCGTAAGAAGACAGCTGAACCACCTAAAGCCACACTGTTTTCAACACAAAGCTCAGGCTGCTTATTCAGTTAGAAACTTGGTTCCTGCTAGCTGAGTGATTTGCAGTGTAAGCCTAATTGATGGAACCTGAAAGGGCAGATCTGTTACTAAGGGCTGGCATTCTGGAGTCAAGCAGCGACTGTGCCAAGCTTGAGTAATAGATATACCTCTCCAGGTCCCATCAGTGAATCAGGTCAGTCATCAACAGAGGCCTTACAGGCCTGTGTGGCTTGGTTATCAGATTATCAAGTCTGCCACAGTACATCCTATCAGTTCCAATACCCATCAAAGTACTTGCAGTTAGCTTGACCCCATTGAGACCCAGTTTAGAGACTGAAATGCCTTTTTATAAAAAAGAAAAAAAAATTTCTTTTTGATTTCCAGAACAGGGAATGAAAATCCAATTCTAACGTAGAGTTGTGACAGTTCTGTTGAGTGTTAATTTTAAAGCATAGAAATTATAAACACGTAACAGCACCGAAGGCCATTCAGTCCATTGCCCCAGTGCTGCCTCTCCTGAATCAAAGATTCTTTCAACTGTTCTGTTTGCTGTGATTTTGTTGATTCAGTGCTTTAGCCAGAGGGAAAACTGGAATCTGGCTCTACCTCAACACCCTCCATGCTCTTTGTAAAGAAATTTCTTCTACCAAATTAAATGTAATGATCCTCAGGGTTACTCTACCAAGTTGATCATTTAAAAATAATAAAAAGCTACTTTAAAACCAAATCTCCATAGATATCAGTATTGGAATGTACCCCATCCGAATTTTCATCATTTCTGAAGCCATCCCTCATAGTTGAAGTTCCTCATCAGCATTATAAAAAGGGGAAATAATCTCATGTTGAAACCTGCCCTTATTCCATTTCCCTTCTTCAGCATTAGTGCAGTTGGAGCAAGAGTCATCTTTGGCAGTGAGGGTGCTTTGTGAAATGAATTCACTCCACTCCACTGAGGATAGACCCTGTGGAAATAACAGGTAAGTTCTCAGAGATGCAAGGTTTAGAAAATGGGTACAGGGAGGAGCCTTAAAGAGAAGTGGGAACTGTCTGCTCCTGAAACATAATGATTGAAATACAAAGCATTCTTTCTTCCAGCAATAATATCCCTCATCTACAGCACAGAAGTAACTGTGTGCAATGTGTGGGGCAGAGGAAGGAATTTTCCTTTGGAATAACACGCACACTGGGCACGTGTTACCTCTGCTGAATCCAACACCAACCCTCCATGATACCGAACACAGGCAGCTCCCCCAGGTTACAACAGAGCTCTGTTCCTCAGAATTATTCATAACCTGAACTGTTTGTAATTTGGAAATGAACAGAAATAGGAGGCCGAGCTAGCAGAGGAAGTGTAGCCACCAGCCACCCGCTCAGTGAATGAGCGGGCAAGTGCTCAGTGCTGCCAGCTCTGCTCAGCTTGACCCAGAAGGAGGAGAGAGAGAAGGCATGCAAAAATATCTCATTCCCACCAATCCCCCAAACAGTCATTTGAACATACAGGGTGTCCATAAGCTGGGCATTCATAACCCACGGAGGAGCTGTTGTCCTCTGCCCAAAACACTTGGCCATTGTTCTTGAGATTATTGTACCCTCTGCAGCAAATGAAGGAAAAGCACTCATTTCATTTCCATCCCTTCACCCAGTTGCCCCAACAAATACACAGGTAGATTTTTCACTGTATTACCTCTCATCAGGGTTAGTCACCTTGTGTAATCTTTCAGTTGGCTCATGTTGAATCAGTAAACATAACTGCTATCAGCTGCAGTCTGCAATATTGGGTAATCAGTGTAAGTAAGCAAGTTATTGTGGAGTCCTGCGATTGTGCTTGGGTTGAGTCAGAACCTTATCTAGCTCCAGTCATGGAAACAAACAGACAAGTTGTAATCACTAACCATCCCATCTAACCCCATCCCTCCTTATGGAAGTTTCTGCAATTTGCTGGGGGTGGATCCACAAGGCCAGCAGCCCAATGATTCTGCAAGTGTGTGACCAGTCTCATGGACAAGTCCGAGCACGGAGTATTTACCAGTGTAATAGGAAGCACACCAGAACCCTAATCCTATTCATCACTTAGTTTCTACCAGGAGTAACTGGATAGCAATTTGAAAACAAAACCACACAATCCAATCGCTACACTAGGGTTATTATTACTAATTACAGCACCTCACCACATACCTAATAACCATTGCAGTACAATATACAAAGCAAACTTTCATACTCAGTGGCCAACTTAAGTCAGACTCCATAGAAAAGGGCAGATTCAGTGAGTGACAGAACTCCTCGGTGCTGAGCATTTCTGGTCTTGTCCAAGTCCAATGTAGTGACAATGTCTATGCAATTACTATGCACAGATTGCGACACAATACCTTAAGGGAATAAGAAAAACTTTGCTTGAAGAGGATTGGCTTGTGTAGGAACTGAACATCAATCAGCAGCACCTGTACTCTGTCCCTTTCAGTGTAGGTTCAAATTTAACACAGTACAGAAACAGATCCACACTCCCATGGGAGTCTGTTCCTTTTGAATAAACATAACAAGGGCAAGTACGACCCACCTGAATCTTAAACTTGGGTAAAGGATACCCACATGTTATTTTGTAAGTCCTTTATTTGTACTGTATTATTCACACATGTCCAGACTGATTGGACTGGGAGAAGGACAAGTTTGTTTAAAATGAATGGTGCTATTTCAAGTTATTTCTGTGAATGTACGTGTATGTGTTAATACTCCCTTCTGGACCCAAGGTCAGATTCTGGTGACCCTGCCTACCTATTATTTTGCTGCTTCCTCCTTTCTGCAACAGCTGCATTCCAGATACCTGAAGTGGATCTTTCCCCTCACACACAGGGGTTTGTTGGCAACTCAGGGTGCAGCACCTACCAGTTCCCTCTCACATTCGACTGAAAACAAACCCACACCACATGATCAATTTACACAGAGCCTCTCATTCACAACGGAGTCAATTACAGCTACAATGTGTAAACTTCAATATCCAGTTTACTAATTTCAGATGTTGGCCTTGGGAGAATATTTCAGTCCTGGAGGGAGTGCAGTGTGGACTTATCAAAATCATACCAGCATTCCAAGGGTTTAAACAAGGTTATGGGTCATTTGATTAAAGTGTTGGATTGAAGGCAAACTGAGAGAAACTTTTTTTCCTGCTTGGGGATTTCAGGAGAAATCTGAAAACTAAAAGCAGGGCTTTCATTGCAAAGGGCAGTAGATGTATGGAACAGCAGCAATTAACCTAGCATAGGTAACTTTAAATCTGAGTTCATAAATCATAACCCAAAGCATGAAGCAACACAGTTCATGGAATTAAATTACACCAGCGTCTCACATGCCACCTCAGGAAAGACTTACTCCTATTCCTATGAGTCTTGCTCCTAGTGTAGAGTCAATAAATATTTTAATATTCCCAAGCCAGTTTTGTCCTTTTGCATTTTATTCATTCACTAAACTCAAGGAAGAATTTTTAGGCCAGGTGGCAAATTATAAAGAGTTTAAATATTAAAATTTACAGCATGATTTTAAAAAGGAAAAAGGGGATGAATTTTCACTGGAATTCCTGTTATTAAACAGAATAATGTCAAGTGGAACTGCACGCAAAAGTCATTGCCACAATGTGGGGGAAAAAAAAATCACATCCAGTAAAACAGGCTGCCCATAGAATACCATCAACGCAAATAGCAGATGTAGAAGCCACGCAGATTTGCTGGTGAAGGATTTCGGATGCTCCCAAGTTATATTTAGAATGAAGACACTTAGCTTTCACATGAAACAAGTCACCAAGTTTTTGTCCATCCGTTAATGTCTTGTTGGATTACACAGTTCACTTTCCCAAGAGGGAGCTCAGGGCTGTGTTGTCCCGGTGAGGATCCAATGCTTAACATTCTGCAAGACTTGACAGGAAAATGTCAGAGTCACCTGCCACAGACATTCTGAAAAGTTCATTTTCCAGCTTGCTTGGGAGATTGGAGAGGGAGTCGGGAGCGTGTGTTAGGCCTCTTATATTCGTCCTTTGAAGCTGTCCATACACACATAGCTTCCGGTAAACCTATAAATCTCTTCCAAGGCTGTATGTGGGAGTATACTGCAACCAGGGAGAAAGAAAAAGGTCAGAAAGATTCAATTTTGCCTTTAGGTGATATTTCCCAAAACAGCCTCTCTAAAAGCATTGTTAAACATCACCTCACATGCCATTGTCCCAAGGAGCTTTGCATCTACAAGTAGGACACCCGCACTTCAGGTGCTAATCTTCTCTGTACAATTTGTAAAGCCACCAGACGAGATGGAGCCTTGTTCACACCAGGCTTTCAAAGGTTTTATACAAGTTAAGAGGTTAAACAAACTAGGTTGTACTGCTTGGTGTTTTGATGGTTATGGGTCATTTGATTGAAGCATGGGATAAATGGGCATGGAGAAACTCTCCTGGTGGCAAGTCCCAGAAAAAAAAGTTAACTTATGTGTTCATGCCGTTGAAGATGTGGAAAAGGAGAATGGGGTGGTGGTTGGATTTAAACAAAATTTAACCTGTGGGCACAACCGCTCCTCCCCCAAATCATGAGGCAACAGTTCCATGTTTTGTCTGATATTTTACGAGCTAAGATTTACCTCATCAGTAAGCCTGGTGCTTTGTGCATTGCAGTTGTGAAGGTGAACATGGCCAAGAGAGATCTAGTTCCAGTGCAGTTTACACACAGCAATAACCTTCAGCGAAGGCCACTTCAACACCTTGTCTATCTCAAAATCTGGACTGGATCCTTCCCATGACACACAGCTCAGTTTCAAATTCAGGGCATTCACCCACTGACCCATTTGTTAAACAGTTAAGCACAAACTGAGTCACAAACAGATCACATTCCCCTCCAATTTAAGCTTTGCCAATTCCCTAGATGCAGCAAATTTTTTTGAGCGACTCTAGTCTGCTTTGGTCTGAACAGACGCCATGAGGGTTGACAGAAAATATCATCACACTCATTTCACTTGTGACCTTCACAGGCACTCGGTAATGAAAGAGCTTTAGCTGCATCTTGGTGGGTGGTACTGAACTATGTAAAGGATACTTAGTTCCTTGGTCTGGAACCCTACATAACATTAGCTTTCTTTCTCAAACAGATCTAGATAAAGGAAACCTGTCAAATGCATCTCTCTGCATCCTATCCCGTCTACATTTTTCTTTGATTATTTATCACAGAAGCACATTCCTTGATTACATTTTCCCTTCGCCAGTAAGAAAAGGCCTTGTTCTCCCATTTTCTGACTGGTCCAGCTGCTAGTTCTGTTGGGAAGCCCTCTCTGCAATAGTGCCTCAAGTATGATCAAGGCAAGACCCTGAACCAATCTCACCTTTTCATGATGACGAGCAAGTGCATGGTCCAGGGTAGCAAGAGGAGAGCCTGGTTAGTCCGCACTGCTTCCACTGTCCGGCGCGCGACCATATCAGGTTTCAGGGGTGGGAAGAGCTTCGGAAACCTGTCACAAAACCCCAAAGTAAATTGACATTCAGAATGGATCGGTGTACAGTTCAAATCCAAGACTGAGGTGAACCCACATCTAGGCTCATGCTGGAATTCGACAAGGATCATTTGCAGTGGGAATTTTAGCAAAGTCTATGACGTCTGTAGACTGGGACAGAAGAACCAAAAGGCTCCAGTCACTATTCTGGCCTCACACTAACCATGACGATGGACCAACTTCAGGGAAGGCATGGTCACAAAAAGCATCCTCCAATTTGATGAACTGAGTGCACCCCCATCAATGGGTGAGGGGACTTTAACATTTCCCACTGAAGATAAGGGCAGCTATGTTAAACCCAAGGAATGTGCCACTAAGTCTGATCTCCCAGGTTCAATCCAGTGATTGCAGTCATATGGTCAGATTGCTATAAACAGGCTCAATATCCTAGAGTTAGATAGGGTGAAGTCTGATCACTGCTGTAGTGGCAGCCTCCTGGGCACTGGCTGGGTCAACACTAATTGAAATCCACAGCACGTACTGCTTCAGCGATCAGAGGCGGGAGCTGCCATTGTGGCCCATTCATACCATTAGGCTCATTAATCACCTAAGTAAGCCAAGCAAGTTCTTTGCAAATGAGTGGTTTTCATAAGACTCTTCAACATTAAGCACATGGTGACAGTAACACTCAAGACTGCCGGACAAGTGCAGAAGATCAGCTAATTAGATTTGTGATCATTTCCCTCTCAATGGCAGTCTCTTTAAAATTTAACTTGTAAAAATATTACTGGGTGCTTGCTTCCCTCTCAGCACTGTTCTTGAACTCATCCAATGCAACTACATCAACATTACTCTTGCACCGTTCCTTCTTCCCCACCTATGGCATCCAGTCATATCTAGAGATCCCATGTGTTTAGTACGGTCCCTGTTAGTGGTTTAGTACGGTCCCTGTTAGTGAAGGAAAACTGGTCGTTAGGAATCTCAGCCACTGTTAAGGTGGACCAGCATTGCAAGGCTGTGTCCTTTGCACATACAAGTCAATCAGCCACCCCACTGGAACTGGCTACACAAATTATCCTTGGGACTGACCTGGTCTTCATGCCGTGAAACATCTCAGTGCTGGTGTGGAAAGGGAGAACTGTTGTGGCGTTGACTCCCGGACAGTCAAGAAGCCCCAGTGTCAGACTCTCCATGAAGGCAAAGGAGGAGGATTTAGAGGTGCAGTAATCGATGGCTCCGGGGATGGCGGATAGAGCCAGCACAGAGTTCATGCACACAATGTGTCCGTGTTGCAATTCCAGCATTCGTGGCAGAAAAGCTTTGGTCGTCTGAGTAAGAGGGAGATGCATAGAATCATAAAAGGAGAATCATCAGATGCCATTGCTTTATTGTAATTTTTGGTTAAGACTCAGGTGGTGTGAGTGTCAAACTTCACCATGTTACTGCCAGTTCTAAATTGAGAATTTGTGTGTCAGCTGCTATTGGGTTTTAAAAGCACTCAAGACTAATCTAAATGTAGTGTTGTCCTTGCAATACAACTCCCCTCGTACTGGACTCAAACCAATCC
>JAUZTB010000072.1:11896544-11912987 GCA_034780895.1 Rhynchobatus australiae
CCCTTTAACTCCTGATGCTGTTCCAGGGAACTACTCACAGTCCTGTTGATAGGACAGCTAGGATGCAGAATATGTTTATTTAGCTTTACTTTTTTTTGTGAACTTCCCATTTAAATCACTTCAATATTATTGAAGCCTCATAGAGCCCTGTGATGTCTTTTGCACTGACTAATTTATCAGGATGTGGGAGTTACTGGCAACACCAGCACTTTTTGGCCATCCCCAAATGCCCTTGAGAAGGAGTGGGGACCAGCTCTTGGTCTTTCTAGTGTAGATTATCCCAGTGCCTTTGACTGGAAGTACGGGATTGGACCCATTAAAGATGTGCAGCTTGGGAGGAGAACCTGCAGGTGGTGGCGTTCTCTTTGTTCCTGTTGGCCTTGTCCTTGGTGGTAGAGCTGTGGCTTTGCACAGCCTAGGTTGGGTATCTCGGGTCTAACTATGATTTCCCTCTGTCCTCTGCCTGGAGGGAACTGCCCCAGTTTTCTACAGTCTCTCCACATAATTGCCATTAGTTCCAACAGTTTTTCTCTTGGTTTTAAATGAGACCAGACCACCAAGGATGAGGCATTCCTCAGATACCATTTGGCAGATTGAGGAGTGGCCGTCCAAGTTCCATCTGATTGAGATGGGGCATGAACGTTGACCTCAACTTCAGGCTGATGTCCTTTGAGTACAAACTGAGCTGATTCTGTCACCCAAACACGAGGACAAAATATATTCATCACAAAAAGATGGGGTTTCTGTAAGCTTTCTTCACTTCTGCTTCACTTGCAAGTTCTGGAGGTAGAAGTCAAATCTCTTACCTGCATTTCATTAGTTAACAAGAACCAGGGCAGGTAAATGATTTGAGCTACCATCCAACCACAAACTGACTGACTGGAGGAAAGTGAAAATGAGGTTAACTAGCTTCCTTCTGTTCGTGATAAAGACTAGAGGGGCAGATTGGCCTCCTATTCCTGTGTAACAGGCTTGACAGGCTGAACGATCTCCTCTTGCCCCTGTGTTTGTGCTAATGTAAGACATAGGTCTTGCAAACCTAATTAGAAAACAAAATAATTTTAATATTTCAGTTTTCCCACCGAGGCAAATATATTACATTTTAATGTGCAACTTCATATTTAAGTAAAAACTCTGGAAATGAAATATGTAAGAAAAGTCATGATGATCAGTGTTCTTTTGGTGTCTGCTGCTTGCGGTTAATTACCCTCTTCATCATCGTCGCCCTTGAATAATCCCAGTCGCTGGAAACATTGGGCTATGTTGGCCAAGAAGAAGCTTGTGGTAATGGCAGTGATGGAGACACAAACTCCAGAGAAAAAGATGATCAGGTAGTCAGTCAGAGTCAGGGAATACTCGCACTCATTGAAGCTGTTGTCAGATAACTCACTGAGGGTGATCTTCCTCATGTCCCTGGGCAAGGAGCACTGGATTGCATCGAAGCCTTGAAGAAATTAACACACAAAATTTTATATGGTATACATTAGGCCAATCACCCTAAAGACTTCAAACCCTTGTCCCTTCTGACATGCCCAGGATTTTGTATCTGGGCCCTACACTTGTTTCCTGACTCTCCAATTAAATCAGCCATGAGCTTAATGAACGGCAGAAGAGGCTTGAAGACTAAAGTGAGTCTTTCCGATCCTGTTCCTGTGAATTCTCAGTGTGTAGTGGAAAAGACAGTATAATTTGTCAATGGGCTCTGCAAGCAGGCACCCATCTCCCATCAATGCCCATACAGTATCATCATTAACTGTATCACAGCCTCTGAATAGGTATTGAAGTTGCCACTTTGATTACTTAAGATAAATAAGAACCATGAGTGGACTGTATCACATGGAAAAACCTCCCTCCATTGGCATCTGTACATTAGGGGATAAAGATAACTCATTCAGTGAATGTGAGGCTGCAAAAAGTACTGGGCAGCATGGTAGTGTAGCGGTTAGCGCAACGCTATTACAGTGCCAGCGATCGGGGTTCGATTCCCGTTGTATGTTCTCCCTGTGTCTGCGTGGGTTTTCTCTGGGTGCTCCAGTTTCCTCCCACATTCTAAAGACTTACGGGTAGGTTAATTAGGAGTTTAAAATGGGCAGCGCGGAATTGTTGGGCCGGAAGGGCCTGTTACCACGCTGTAAATAAAATTTTAATTTTAAAGTGTTGATTGATCCTTGCCTGAATTTATTTCCGTTATATTCCAAAGCAAGAACACAAAGGCAGGGCTGAGGACAATCACATTCATGGAAAATAAGCCAATACATTGTTCACATCATCAAATACTTCAAACACTCGGAGCATGGAAACAGGAAGAGTTATTTCCAATGATTAACTCTGTCACCTCCTCTTGTACTATTGTGAGTGATCTGTCAATGGTAGCTATGGTTTCAATGGTTAGTTAATGGATGTTCACAAGTGGAGCATGCTGGTTGTAGATGCACATTAGGAACTCTCGAAGCCCTGAGCTTCCAGCATGACCTCCGTGCACCTTCACTATGTGTAACCAAGCATGATAAAGGAGATATTGGGAGACTGCCTGTGTATCAAGAATGAAAGTGTTACTTCTCTATCGCAAAGCCTGAATATTCACATTTTCCTACTCAATCTGTTATATTTCCACTGACATATTTAAAGTTGAGATTATGTGCTGCGGCTGCCCAGAGGTTTTGTAAAGAACTGCTGTGTGAAGAGCAATGTGGTCCAACCCAACAATTTCTACATGTACACTGAAGATGCCTGGCACCACCTCTCCTGGCCCCTCCACCACCTTGATTTGTCACACTGCTTGTCCAACAGCAAAGACTGAATGTACAACAGCTTTCTCCAACAAAAATATTGGGAAGAGCAAAGCCATTGTCTTCAGACTCTGACACTGTCCTCTTTCCATCCACTCCATCCTTCTCCCTGGTGTCTATCTGAAGTTGTAGCAGTCCACTTATTTGTCATACTTGACCTTGAACATATGAATTGGAAGCAAGGATATGTCACTTGGTCCCTGGAGCTTGCTCCACAGTTCAATATTATGATGACTATCCAATTGTCGCCTCAATTACTCTTCCATTCCTTGCTTGTCACAAATCCATCTACCTCTGTCTTTAAAATATTCAAAAACTCTGCTTCCAAAGCCATTTGAAGGAGAGACTTGTAAAATCTCACAATCTCTAGAAAAATGTGCCTCATCTCTGTCTGAAATAGGCGACCCTTTATTTTTAAACAGTGCCATCAGTTTGAGATTCTCCAACAAGAGAAAATATTTTTTCTACATCTATCCTGTCGAGAACTGTCAGGGTTTTATATATTTCAGTTTAATTTCTTCTCACTCTTCTAAACTCTAGCAGATGTAAACTAAGGCCATCCAACATTTCCTCATAAGATAATCTATCTATTCCTGGTATCAGTCTAGAAGTGTCTTTAATCCTTGTATTTGTTCCACATTCATTGTCCACATTCTTCACCACAATGTCCCCTTTCATTGTCCTTACTCAACTCATCTGTTGCTGAAACCCTCCCCTATATCATTGTTACCTCTTGTCATACCAATTCCAAAGTTCTCCTGGCTGACCTCCATTAAACCCAACTTCATCCAGAACTTTGATATGCATGTGCCCAAAGTGGCTTTGAGTCCTGTTGACTTCTTCAGTCCTGCGCTTCTTAACTTACACTGGCTCCTGGTTAGGCAAAGCCTTTTCATTCTTGTTTTCAAATCCCTACTTGTCGAAACTCCCTCAATACCCCTGTAAGTTTGAACTTTGACCTCTTGCCCATACTTGATTTTTAATTGCTCCGGAATTGCTGGGCATGGTCTCAGTTACCTTGGCCTTGGGTCTGGAATTTCATCTTCATCTCTCTACATCCCCTCCTCCTTTTAGAAACTCCGATAAGCCTCCCCTTTTGTCCAGGTTTTTCATTCACTTGTCCTATCAGCTCGTTATGTGGTTGTATTGCAAATCTTGTTTGGTAACTCTCCTATTAAGTTAAATATTAATTGGTTGATGGTTGGTATGGACTCAGTGGGCTGAATGGCCTGTTTCTCTGCTGGATCTCTCTATTACTCTCCATGTTTTGTGATATCAGTTGTCAACAGCAATTGTTGAAAATAGGAAATGTTCTCAAATGCTCAGCCCTTAACATCCTCATCTTGATCAACGTAAAAAAAAATGTCATTTATTTCCGTGTGTGTGTGTATATATATATATATAAAAAACCTTGTCAGGTTGTTTTGTCTGTATGCTGCCCTTGAATATGCTTCCATCAAATTAATTGACCCCATTTTCACTAATCCAATCCATTAACTCTTTTGCTAACATGTCAGTTTAACACCATATTGTTCACTACCATCTGTGGTCTAGACAGATAAATGTTCTCTTTTTGCCATTACCACACTTTGTTTTTGAAAAATTATTACCCACTGTCTGCTCATTTTCTACCTTTATAATAGAAACTGTTAGCAGCATCTGTGGAAAGAAAAAGAGATAATGTTTCAGGTGCTAGACTCTTTCTTTGAACAGGAAAGAGAGAAAACAAGTTAGTTTTCAGTCGCAGACAAATTGGGGGAGAGATAGGGAGATCAAAGGGAATATCTCTGATAGGTGAGACCAAGCAACTTAATGTCGTAGTTAGAAATAGATTATGTTGCTTTATCTGTGTTATGTGTGGCTGATAATGAGACAGGGGAACAGAAAATGTCAGAAACACTCAGCAGGTATTTTGCAATTTTCAATTTCTACTTTATTCTAGTACATAGTTTATTCTTTTTACTATTCACAAACTACACCCATGTATTCTTTAAACTTGAAGAATAACAGCCCTGTTACTGCCAAAAGTTTAGAGCAGTGAGTCCCAGCATTGTGCAGCCCAAGGGAATTTATTCTCTGCTTTGATTTGTGTTGTTTACACTCACTCAGGACAGCAGTGATCTCGGCTCCTGCGTCTGGTCACTTCCCTAAATTTAAATTTCCCACTAGAAAAAGGTGGATGCTGGCAAGCATGGGACTGTGTGTGATGGCACCCTTGGTTGAATATCTTAAGCAACAAAAACTGGCTGAAGCAGGAGGGGTTGGAATGTAATTAGCAGTCCTTTCCTTTCCCAGCTGAGAGTATAAGTAAGTGGGTCGATTCAGTGTCCACCATGTTGCCATTGCTGCCATTGATTGATATCACTGGCAGCTCCAGTCCTCTCGCTCTTCATCAGTAACCACAACCAAAAATGTCATCAGCCTCCAACCCTCACAATAGGCAGACACCGATTTATCCAGTGCCAACTTCCCACTCCAGTTTTATCCCACCTGGGAATGTCAAAGAATACAAAACATTCCCATGTAAAGCAGTATTTTGAACATCTTGTTTTGGGCAAGTGGTGAGTAGAGGGAAGGGTTGGAGCTTCTGTGTGACGACTGGGTGGTGGCACTAATTACAGGCAATTCATTTAGCAATCAGGAACCACACTCATCCCATATTCTTGTATCTGGTTTCACATCCAGATAATACAAATACATTTCCTCTTTAACTTTCTCCATTCCTCTCATGTGGGTACTGAGTTATTGATACACGATCTCTCGCCCTTTGTGGGCCTGATCAACCAGTAATTGCACTATCCTTATCCAGCACCCATCCCTCTCACATCCCAAAGAATTGCCGGTCGGTAGGTTAACTGGGTACTTTACCCCTGGTGGGTGGTCAGAGATTCAGGGTGGGGATGATGGGCATGCGAGAAGGATAGGTTGCAAAGAAATAAATGGCAAACTGGGACTGCTGGGAATACTTTGAGAGCTGGCATAGATTTGATGGGCCAAATGTCCTCCTACACAGAGAATTGCTCTCATTAACTTTTACAATAAAAATGACAATCTGATTGTCATCAGAACCTCCTAGTCAGGGCATACTAATATGCAAATCTCTCAATATCAACAACTTTTGGTTGCCAACTTATGCAATTACCAATCTAACAAGCACGTACATTAATGTTAATTAACTTTCTTCCCTGTTTTGCTGGCTCCCAGCTGGGGCGTGGGTCCCACAGGAGTCGGGGGACCCCCAGTACTGCATCAACACCATTCTTTCTCGCAGGGGAACTGAGCGAGTGGCATTTTACAAGCCTGCCTGGTCTTCAGCTGAGTCCCATCACCACCTGAAGGCCTACAACTGGCTTCAGCCATTGAATGGTGGAACAGACTTGTAAGGACAGAGAGAAATCCTGATCAGATTTTGAGCCACCACATAACAATCAGGAGCAGGAACTCTAATGATAAATAGACAGTGAGGGACCGAGCATGGCATTCCATCTAACTCCTTGCCTGACTGAACTTCAACCCAGAACCATTTATATATCCCTTTATTTCCCTTTACTCAAATATGATTAAAAATATTAATTTTTACAACACTTAACATTAATCCAGACTCTGACCTTGAAAATGATGCTCATTTACTCTGAACAGTACAGGAAGCAGTGACAGTGATTAGCACTAACCTGTGGGGAGGACTTCAGCATTGTCTTTCAACCAGACGAAAAGATTAGCAAAGGTACAATTACAGAGCCATGGGTTCCCCTCTAGACGCAGCGTCCGAAGGGACGGTAAGGAGCTAAGGGCAGTGACGCTCAGGATCTCTAGCGCGTTGTCGTTCAGCTCCAGCACTTGGAGGACGCTTAAACTCTGGAAGGCTTCCTTGTCCACCTTCTCCAGGTTTGGATTGTTCCCCAGTCGTAGCATAATCAGCCTGTGTGCCGAGCTAAAGGCACCAGAACTCAGCTGGGAGAAGTTGTTGTATCTCAAGTCTAAATAGATCAGTTTTGTGGTACTGAAGGTTCCTTTACTGATAGTGGATAGAGAGTTATTGCTGAGGTCTAGATAGACCAAGTCTCCGTAGTACATGAAGAAGTCAGCTGGTATCTCCTGGATTTGGTTGTTGCTCATCAGGATCTTCCTGACAACCAGAGGAAAGATGCCGGTGGGCAGATGAGAGAGTCCTAAGTCCCTACAGTCGATGGTATGTGTGTCCTTACAGATGCAGCCTTCGGGGCAAGTTGACCCCAAGGGTAGAAGGAAGAGGACCAGAGGCAAGAGCCAGAGCAGAGACCATGAGTGCATGGCAGAAGAGACTGGAACCGTGGCTGCTGTGGTGGCAGAGACATGCTGAGGAAATGCAGAGACTGAACAGCTGTGCATAGTGTAAGTGAGATCGGATAGCAGTGCTTAGCTCAAATAGCACCAACGTAGGGAGCTGAGGGGAGGAGGGAACTGGGAGTTTCCGTCAGGAGAAATAAAACAGCAAATCCAATGGATCTTTCCATTCCCCAGGGAAAAAGGCTGCATTAGCAGATTCTAATGTCCAGTTTTTTAATAACATGTTATAATTTGCAACCAACACTTGATTAATATGCATGATAATTACTGGAAGAATTTGCTTTATGTTATGCCTATCATAATTGATATTCATTAGCACCAATACAAGGTTATAAATAAAGACTTGCATTCATTTAACCCCTTCCACAACCTCAAGAAGCTTTTCAGCTTATGATGTAGTTTTGAAGTGAAGACATCACAACAGTGCAAGGAATATTACAGCCTCTTTGTACACAGAAAGATTTCACAAAGAGTCACAACCGGATCATGGTTAGGAATTGGTATGTGCTGTAAAAGGTGGTGCCATGTGATTGTTGTGTGTGGGTCATTGAACTTTCCAGATGGGTTTGAGGGAACGGGGAGCAAGGGCAAGTGTTGAGCAAGCTGGGGAACAATAACTTGTTGGGGTAGGAGGGGACGTGGCTTCATTTGGCTTCAGTGGGGAGTTGCCTGGCCAAGGAGGTGGGGAATTGGTGAGCAGTCAGGGAGTTTGGAGGGGGGTTTAGGGTGGGCCATCTGCCATCACGGAATTGGGGATTGGTGACTTTGTGAAATCCGTGAGTGTGGGTGTCATTACTGCGGAAGAGCGAGGTGGCGGGGAAGGTGGGGGGTGGGGAAGTTGTCAGGAGGAGAGAGATAAGTAATTGGACTTGCTTTACCACAAAAGAGCATTAATAAAACCCAGTTGTCCCCAGAGTACTGATAACAGGGCACAGTCCAGAGGAAGGGTCTTGACCTGAAACATTGACTGTCCACTTCCCTCCATAGATGCTGCCTGACCCGTTGAGTTCCTCCAGCACTTTGTGTGTTGTTCCAGGTTCCAGCATCTGCGGTCTCCTGTGTCTTCAGTGTGAACTAACTTCCCTGACAAGTCTCAAAAAGGAGTCTTGCTGGGAATGAGAATACTTGACACTTAACCATCACCCCTTTCTCTGCAACTTAAAACTTCTCAGTTCTGATTAGAGCTCATTGTCCTGAAACAATAACTGTTTCTCTATCCATATGGGCTGCCTGACCCCTTAAGTATTTCCAGCATTATCAATTTTTATGGTGCTGATGAAAGACAACCTGGAAGTACTTAAGGTTCCACTTTGGGAAACGTCCTTTCTCAGTTCTGTAACACTGACGTAAACCATGTTACATGATTGAATTTATTAGCCTGTCTATCTCAGTAACGTTGATTGAGGAAAAATTATTGACCAAAGCACCAAGGAAAAAGAAACAAAATATTAAACAAAAAAAATACACTGCCTGGGTGTAGAACTAAGTCATAATGTGCACTTATGAAATGATTTTCACAGAATGATGTGCTCGAAGCTGATTTCACTTTACATGATGGATGGGGTGTGAGAGGTGGGTTGAAGTTTGGTGTTTGAACATTGGTTTTGAAACTATTGCCAAAATGAAGTTTTTGAATCCCACTAAGAAACCCCCAGTCTGGGCCACATGGGGCCTGTTCATGTTGTCACTGGCTGCTGCACTCCAATTGGTTGAGGTGTCTTGAGACCAAACTAATCAACCGGAGCTCACTTCCTGTTTGTTAATGAACGTCTCCTGCTGGAAAATGGATAGGAGCCAGCGTCAGATATAAACACCCAGCACAACCTGTCCTGGGACATACGTAAAGAACAGAAAGTGTCAGGAGCTTCCAGTCAGATCTCTTATTCACACCCCAAGAATTACATGCATTATCGTGAGTTCACGTAGCAGACCAGTCTGTAGGGGTCGTAAACACCAACCACAAGGTGAATGATTCATAAACTTAGTTTTATTGTAACGAAAACAGAGCATGCTGGAAATACTCAGCAGTTCAGGCAACATCAGTGGAAAGTGAAACAGAGTTAATGTTTCAGGTCAAAGACCCCATGTCATTTCTCATTTTCGTTTATTGCATTGGCCGGGACTTTAGAGATACTCCTACTCTGTCTAAACCAAGACTTTTGTGTAAGATTGCAATGAGTAGAGAGCAACTCTTGAATGTTATTCCATCACAGAGACCATTGTTATCTAACCCAGTCGTCCCCCCCAGAAAAACTTGTCTCTCCACACACACATGCACACACACACGCACACACAGGCTTTGTGTGGGGGAAATCTTATCTCACTTACTTGTTTGAGTTGTTTGAGAAGGTAACAAAGGAAATTGGGCAGCCATTGTCTCTACGAACTTTAGTAAGGCATTTGACAAGGTCCTGCATGGTAAGTTGGTCCAGAAGATTAATTCACATGGGATCCAAGTTGAACTGGCTAATTGGATCCAAAATTGGCTTGGTGATAGGAGACAGAGGATAGTAACGGAAGGATGTTTATCTGATTGGAAGTCTGTGGCTATAGGTGTACCACAGGGATTGGTGCTGGGAACTTTGCTCTTTGTGATATTTATTAATGACTTGGACATGAATGCAGGAGATATGATTAGTACATTTGCAGATAACATGAAAATTGGTGGTGGTGTAGATAGTGAGGAAAGTTGTCTAAGGCTACAGCAGGATATAGCTCAGTTGGAAAATTGGGCAGAATGTTGGCAGATGGAATTTAACCCTGAAAAGTGTGAGGTGATGCAATTTTGGAAGTCAAGTAGGGGTAACGTGGATGTCAAATTGGACAAGTAAGCCATTTGGAAGCAAGATGGCAATATGCCAAACTCAAACAAGACTGCAAGAAACGCTATTTTATTGGACCTGCAGAAACATGAAAGTCTTGACATACTTCTGACAACTCCACCCCATCATCTCCCTGAGGTGACAGGAGGAAAATGGGAGGATAAAGCCCAAAATATACTAAAATGTCCCCAACCCAACCAAACCACAAGTGTGGGTGGTGAGTTATGTGAGTGTGCAGACTTAGAAAGGTATTTCATTCACATATTTAATCTTAATTGGTTCAAATCAGTCTTGCATGGTTAAACTAGGAACTTGAAATAAATGTAGGCTGCACCTTGAGGCATTGCTAGTCTCAATCTGTTTGTGGAATTTAAAAAAAATCTATTACCCATTCTTCAAAGTGACTGACATCAATTTAATGGAGTTTGTATATAATTATTTTCCACTCACTGCACTTATCAGGTATTTAAAGAAGAGAAACACTTTTGAAAGATCAGGGAATTCAGGTCTATGGGGAACTGGCACAGAAAAGGAGTTGAGGCCTGGGGCAAATCAGCCATGATCATATTGAATGGAGGGGATAGATAGCACTCTCCTGCCTTGCGTCTGGCAAACTTGTACTTTTTCTATTGGGTGAAGTTACTATGGTTTCTGTGGTACAATCTGTTAACTCTGCTGTGTAAATGGACTTTGCTTTCGAGTAAATTGACTGCTTGTTGTGTGTTGTTTACAGAAAATATCATAGAATGGTAAAGAAAAAATTATGATACCAGATTAAGAGACCATTTAGCCCATCATGTCTGTCCTTTTGAAGGAGAGCAACCCCTAATCCCACCTTCAAGCTCTGGGTATGCAGTTCTGCAGGTCACCGCTCTTCAAGTACACCTCCAAGTACTGTTTCAACGCGGAGAGGCTTTCTGCTTCTCCCACCTTTTCAGCAGTGAGCCCCCAACTCCAACCATCTTCTTGGTGAAGAGGTTTCCCTTCCAGCCACAAAAATGTCTGTCAGAAACTATCTGCCACTTAGCTCATATTGAAACAATTTGCCATTCTGATAAAGCGCCTTCGATTTCAAATGTTAACTGCTTCTCTCTCCACCAATGCTGCCTGACCTGCTGAGTTTTCCAGCTTTTTCTGATTTTAGTTCAATGTTTCTTGCTGTGTTGTGCTGATCATAGTCTATCTTTCTTCCTTGCCCATGATGTCCTGTAGCCCTTCTCATTTATTCCCCCACAGGATGTTAGTAACACAACATACAAATTCATGGATTGTTTTGACTCAAATGATTAGCAGATTAGTGTTCTTTTGCCTGTGCATAACTTCCTGATGGTTTTTGGATAGCGCTGTTACAGGCCCTTCCAGGTAGTTTCTGTGCCCCTTCTCTGAAGAGCTTCAAAGTTCACACTTCCTCCAAAGCTACTAGCTTTTTGCAAGTTTTGTGGTTTACTAACCAACTACTCTTCTTCTTCTCTGATATACATCCTGCATAAATGTCAGCATTATAACACCTTTTCAGTTTAGCACAACCATTCATCACCTTTCATGTTACCATCACCAGATTAAAACTAAACCGCATATTTGAATTTACCAACCTTTACCCTTATCACTCAAGTAAAATTGCTCTTAATCCAATTTAGAACCTTTTTACTCTTTCTTTTAACTTTATCTTTTATCTTAACAATGATAAATGTAACTGATTAATGATTGCCACCACAACAATGCTTATACCTTTTCCACCTGCCAAGATTCAGTTCCTAAAATTAAATCCAGAATTTCCCCATGCATTGTTGGGCTTGCTATATGCAAACGATAAATCCTCCTTATTTCCAATTAAGGTATGAAATGCCCTCTCTGCGTTCACACTGATTATGTCCCAGTTAATTTTAGGGTAATTGAAATCTCCCACTTTTAGTGCCCTAGTTCTTTTGCATTTGTCAGTTATTTGCTTACAAGCTTGTACTTTTATCTCCCTTGCCTTGACTGGAGGTCCATTGTAATCTCCAACAGTGTGATTGCCCCTTCATTCTTCAGTTCAAACTAGATAGCCCTATTTGAAGGGTCATCATTCTGAAGTATTAATTTGGTTTCTCCCTCCGTAGAGATTTTTGTTTCAGATTTCTGGCATCTGGAGTTATTTTTCCTCCCATTTTAGCCTCATTTCATTATCTTTTTAACTAGTCATCACTTCTCGCCCTGTGGTTGCTTCCTTCGCCGGTGTTGACACCCACATCTTTGTTTTATCTCCCTCTCTATCTTGCCTGAAAACTCTGTAACCAGGAGCCAAGAGCTTCTTGTCCCACAATTCTTTAAGCCATGTTTCAGTTTTAACTATATCATTATACTTATGGGCACAACAGCACCCTCAAATTTATCTGCCTTACACTATACTCTTTGCACTAAAGAGCATAAGAAATAGGAGCAGGAGTAGGTCATTCTGTCATTCACTGAGTTCATGGCTGATTTTCCACCTCTGTATATTTTCTTGCATTATCCCCATATCCCTAGATTCCCTTAATATCCAGAAATCTATCAATATCTGCTTTGAATAAACTCAATGACTGGTGTGGAGTGCTCCAAAGATTCACCACCCTCTGAATGCAGAGATTTCTCTCCATCTCAGTCCTAAATAACCTACCCCTTATTCTGAGACTGTGGGTGCTGGTTTTAGACTTCTCTGGCAGGGGAACATTCTCCCCTGCAGCCAGCTCCTGTTACAGCTCTAAGAATTTGGTAAGTTTCAATCAGATCTCCCTCTCATTATTTTAAACACTGGAAAATACAGACTTCTTTTTCTCAACCTCTTCTTGAATGGCAAACCTGCCATCCCTGGAGCAAGTCTACTGAATCTTCATTGAATTCATCCTTAAGGTGATTACATCCTTTCTTAAGTAATTGTATACAATACTCAGGTGCAGTCTCACAAAGGTCCCATATACACCAGACTCCTTTTCTGTCTATTTTCCAACCATTCTTTGCTCCTTCCAGATTCTCTTACTAATTTTCTGTTTTCCATTTTTTTTCTGTCTTTCTTCCTTCTGATTTCATACTCAGCTTCTCACCCCACTGCCAAACTGATTAAAACCTCTCAAACCCACCCACGAAAGTATTGGTCAACAGGTAAACTGTATTGCGGCCCAAGACTCAGCAGTAAAATGGAGGCAGGAGCTGCCTACTCCAGAAGACGTGACGCTCCTTTGACAGCACTGGTTGTGGGCAAAGTGGAGAAGATGGGCTCACCCCCAACCACTGGCCTTTAAAGAAGCCTTTGACCTCCTCTTTCCCAATTGTGGCTTTAGTTGCTGCCATGATCACTAACGATCACTTCACTGGATATCTTCAAGGGGCACTGCCTCAGGAAGGTGGCATCCATCACTAAATACCCTCACCATCCAGGCTTTCTTCCTTCTTGTTACTACCACCGGGGAGGAGGTACAGGAGCCTGAAGATCCACACTCAATGATTCAGAAACAGCTTCTTCCCCTCCGCCATCAGATTTCTGATCAGTCCATGAACACTACCTCATTACTCCTTTGCACTATTTGTTTCTGTAATTTATAGTAATTTAATGTCTTTGTACTGTACTGCAGCTGTAAAACAACAAACTTCATGTGATCCAAGTCATTGATAACAAAACTGATTCTCATTCCGACCTCCCTCAACTACTGTTAGCCTCTCTCTTCTGCCCTGCCTGCCCTTAATACATCAGCTGTGATCACAGCTGACCTCCAGCTCACACCCCATATCCCCTATACCTAATCTGAAGCCTCTTCTCTGCAGTTTACCAGGAGCAGTACTTAAGGTCCCAGGAAGTAACTCCCCAGCCCCATTGTATTTCAGTTCGAAACCCAGCTTCTGAAAGATAATAGGTGACGAGGCAGATCTGCCTTCAACTTCTTGGCTTTGCCAGGGTCTCTAGCCACCTTTGTCCTTCCCACCCCACATCCTTCCCCATCTCTGTAAATTAAGGAGTCAAAGAACAATTCCTCGCCATCCATTAAATTGACAACCATCTAATGAGTGAAAATATATTTTGAGAGTTGAAAGGTGAGAAGAAAATTCAGTGCTCAGGAAGTTAATTTAGGAACTGTCCTCCCCTTTTGTGAGATCCCATTGAATGACCTCTGGGCTCTTGCCATTTGGTACTGTGATATTATCATTACATATGAGCCAATTCTTGCTCTCTTCTCTCAAGTGCAACTGAGTCACTTGGTGTTATTGAATTGAATTTCATTTTTTTACCAACTGGAGCTGCTGTAGCATTTGTCTCTCAGTGAACATTAAATCAGGAGGTCACGGAATTAATTTGTTCAATGATCCAATGTCAAATTGAGCTCGGAGACAAGACATTTTTACCCTCATTTGCATATTTTCCATCAGTAGTAAAGCCAGGAGATGAAAGGAGCTCTTCTTTCTCCTCCTTCTGAAGGACAGCGTCACCCAATTTCATTTATGATTTCAAAGCTGGTTTTGAGTTTTCAACGCTTCTGTTCCCTTCGGGGTTGCTTTTCAGAAGGAGAGACACCCTTTGAGGTCAATTTCTATCGCCACTTTCCTGTTTATGCCTGGAACAACAGTGAGTCACCACTGAAAGTCATAACTCTGGTTTAGTGTATGAGCTCCACCTATGCTAAGGTTGGCCAGACCACCGTTGTGGCAGCTAGCAGTCCTGGCCTTGCAGCAGGGAGAGGGGAAATATAGCCGAGCTTCCTTCTCTGTTGACATGCACTAACCATTTCTGTGGTTCACTGTGTATGACCACTGACCTGAGATGTAATACCAACCTAGCCACCCATCCTGTTCAATGCCAAAATATCCTACCGACACTCCTTGGCTACGTTCACATGAAGCCCTGGGCAGAGCAGCAGATGCTGTTGACATCAGATTAATCTGGCAACTTGAGGCAGAAAAATAGAGGGAAGAGGAGAGGAAAATCACATAAATAGAAATTGTAAATACAGATAGCCATAGTATTTTCTGTAATGGTTATATTCACCCACAAGCAATTAAGCTGACATAATGTTGATGTGGAATGGTAAATACAGCCTTTCAGTAAACACAGAAAAGGAAATGCTTTGTTCAATGACTATTTGGCACATTTTTCTTCATGGGGAATGGAAAAGTGATGATGTTGCCAGTTCAAAGCTCAGCCCAATGGAATAGATTACACCAGGCACAACCCTGCCCAGAACTGCCAGCAGGGATCATGAAAACAGGAGTTGGTTAGACCCTAGAGTTTGTTCTACCATTGTGAGAATGTGACTCATCTGGGATCTAACCCTGTATATCTACCTTCACCCCATATCTCATAATGCTTATCAAAATCTATTAAAATTTGCAAATGAGCCAGAGGCAGTTGTTACTTCTGGAAGAGAATTCCAAGCTCCTGCTGCTCTTCATTCGCAGAGTTTCCTAACTTTACTGCAAAAATGCCTGGATGCAATTTTTAGACCATGCTTAAGGCAGCATATTAGTTTCTCTCTATGAACCTATTAGTTCTTAATATCTTGCAAGTTTCAGTTGAATCACTTAATTTTCAAAATTCCAAGGAAGATCATATTCCAATTAATAACGCTAATAACCCTTCCTTATATTTTAACCCTCAGGCTAATAATTTGACCTTGATCAAATGCTACATGAAGCATTGAATGCTAAATTGGCTGTAAAAGCATGTCAGGCTCAGTGTCCTGTGGTGTGACTCTCCTCCTGACACCCCAAAGACTTGCCACCACCTACAAAGGCACAAGTCAGGAGCATGATAACGTATTCTCCACTTGCCTGGATAAGTGCAACTCCAACAATACTCAAGAAGCTCAACACCATCCAGGGCAAAGCAACTTGTCTGACTGGCACCCCATCCACTTCCCTAAACATTCATTCCCTCCACTACTGGCCTCCATAACTGAAGAGTGCATATCACTGCAGCTACCCACCAAAGCTTCTGCAAGAGCATCTCACAAAGTCTCAACATCTACTGTCAAGAGGTGCGGGACAGTGCTGCAGCAGTTAGTGCTGATGCTGCACAGCTCCACCGACCCAAGGTCAATCCTCACTGTATGGAGTTTGTACCTTCTCCCTGTGATGGTGTAGGTTTCCCTGGCTGCTCCAGTTTCATCCTGCATCCTGTTAGATTAATTGGCTACTGTAAATTCTCTCTCATATAGATGAGCTGTAGGAGAATCAAGAGGGAGTTGATAGAAATATAAGAGGGAATAGGTTGGAGGGAAATAATTGTGAGAGTGGGATTAATGGGATTGCTCTGGAGATGGTACAGACTTGATCTTCATTATAGATCAAGAGAAGGATATGTCAGAAGTAAAGTTAGCTGACAAATAATGCTATCACCGGTAAATTCCATTCTAAGTTGCAAGCCATCATGACTTGGAAATATCTTGCTGTTCCTTCATTCTCACAAGGTCTAAAACCTGCAACTTCCATACCAACCAGAAGGATTACCTTCCCCAGATAGATTTCACTGTGTGTTTTGATGTACTTGTGACTAATAAAGA
>JAUZTB010000072.1:11949944-11961111 GCA_034780895.1 Rhynchobatus australiae
CAGCTCCATCACGGGCACAACCCTCCCCACCATCGAGGACATCTTCAGGAGGCAGTGCCTCAAGAAGGCAGCACTAAGGACCCTCACTATCCAGTTCATGCCCTCTTTTCATTACTACCAGGGGAGGAGCTACAGGAGCCTGAAAACTCACATTTAATGACTTAGGAACAGCTTCTTCCCCTCTGTCATCAGATTACTGACTGGTCCATGAACCCATGAATACTACTTCATTACACCTTTTTTTTGCACTATTAATTTATTTTGTAATTTATTGTAACTTTATGTCTTTGCACTGTACTGCTGCCGCCAAACAACAAATTTCATGACATATAAGTCAGTGATTATAAATCTGATTTTGTTTAGAAAATGTAAAAGGAGTGGTTGAGGTGCTGGTTGGCAGGGCATGGAGTGTGTTGTGTGTGGGGGGGGTGTCCTTCTGTGGCTTAGCACTCAGGCTAGTGGACGGTAAAAGTGCTGTGTGAGGAATGACTCTGCCCTGAAAGATCAGGAAGATGATTCGGTATGGCTAGAGATAAGAGATAGCAAGGGACATAAAACACAGATGGGAACAGTTTACAAGCAGCAGTACTGTTGGACAGAGCATTAATTCAAAGCAAGAGGAGCTTGTTATAAAGATAATGAAATAACTATGGGGGGCTTTAATCTTCATAAAGACAGGGCAAATGAAAATAGCAAAGTGATTTGGAGGTCAAGTTCATGAACTATATACAAAAAAATGGGTTTCCCAGAGCAATACGTCACAAACCTAACAGGGAAGAGGCTATTTTAGATCATGTCTTCTGCAGCGAGACAAGTTAATTAGTAAGGAATCCTCAAGGTAAAATTAGCATTGTTAGGTAGTATTTTACATCGAATTTAGGAGTAAGTTAAAAGTCTTGAACCCAGTTAAAGTCAGTCTGATAGTTATGAAGGGTGAATGTTAAAGGTGAGTTGCAAAATATATGACAGCAAAAAAACCAAGGACAAATATACCTTAAAGAAGTAGCAAAAACCCTATAGCTAACCACAGAGATTAAAGATAGTAGCAGATTATAAAATGAGGATTATAATGTCTCATTATAGTAAATCTGAGAAGCGAGAAAGTTTCAGAACTCAGCGTAGGATACTATAAGTTGTTAGAGACTCAGTATCATTGAAATCTAGAAATAAAATCAGAGCAAACAAATCCCCAGTTGTACCACACTTGGAGCCATGAGCAATTCTGAGCAACATGCTGCAGGAAGTATATATTAACTTTGGAGGGAGTGAAGTGTAATTCTTCCATTGCTGGGAATTGATGCCTGGTCAATTTTTCATCAACATCTATAACTGAAAACTAACTGTTAACCAAAAATATTAATGGATAGGGGCAAAGGTCATCAATCAGTCATGACCTTAATGGGTAAATGCGTATGCTACTCCTGTGACGACATTCTTTTGGATCCCATGGTCCTTGACTGATTCTGAACCTTGTGCAACTATCCATAGCCACAGTTCCACCCCAGATTGGGGAACCTCAGCATTATTGGCAAAGCATAAGAGAAGGTAAGATTTACTATGGAAATAAAGTATTAAGATGGCACTCTATGTGAACCTGAATTAAAATTGGATCAGGGTTTGAATGATGCTGTCAGTCTGAATTTCAAATGTCTGTGGTAATCTGATTTACCTATACTAAACTCCTCACACATTCCTCAAAGATAAAAAGGCAGAAGAAGCAAACTATGAGATGTAAACGCCATCCCTATTCCTCCATTCTCCACAATTTTAACTTTCACAAGGAGTTGAGATCTGTCCTTTTAATTTCCTTATTTCTCAAAATATACCAGAGACCATCTATCTGTTCAGTGATTAATGGCCAATGAGTGAAAATAAAGGGCTTATGACCACAATGAAATGGATGTGGGTTGAAGATGTTGATGTTAACGTCCCGGTATAGACTGTAGACACTCCATCAAAACCTGCCAGAATGATGTAAGCTCTTTGATTTTGCAGTGTAAGTGCACTTTGCACAGAGACAGCAGCCATTTATTAACTGCAGATTTATTTTTGGGGAATTTTTTTTTCCAAAGGTAAAATGTGAGTAGGATTTTATTTCCAAAGAAGCAGTGTCGAGGGATTTTTACATTTATCTTCTGCTGTACCTGACCATGGATGACAACCAATGTTTGATGGATTAGTAAAGAGGATACGATGTGGCATGTAACTTGTAGAGTGTCAGCTCTTGGGCTGTTTGGTGGACTGGTCTGGAGGAATCTGGTGACATTTATCGGTCTCTTAATGTCCATCCCTGACTGATGTCTCGATTCCATCTTGTAGTCCCTGATGGATTTTACATAGCGTTATGTTGGATATGTGGCACAGGAGTAGGCTATTTGGCCTGCCCAGTCCATTCCAGACTTTAAACCCCACTCAAGCCTCCTTCCACACTTTCTCAATGAAATTTCTGAGTGTAACTCTCTTTTTTTTCTCTCTCATTTGCTTGTTCACCCTCCCCTTAAAAGCATCCACTGTTTGCTACAACCACACCCAGTGGCAGTGACACTCTTACCACTCTTTGTCGAAAGGAGTTTCTTCTGAAGTCCCTGTAGATTTCTTGGGGCCGAACTTATATTGACAAGCTGTGCTCCTAGTCTTTCCCACAAGTGGAAACATTCTCTCTGTATCCACTCTGTGGTCTCACCAAGGTTCAACATAGTTCAGCATAACTCCCTTACTGTTCAATTCTATCCTTCTTGAAATAAACCCCAGGGTTTGATTTGCTTGCCTGATGGACTTGCTAACCTGTGGAGCAACTTGTAGTGACTGATGCATTTGTGGTCCAAATTTGCATCTTCCGAGCAATAAGTGATTTGTCCTGTTCCTCAATGTGCCACCTCACATTTAACTGTGTTGAACTTCTTTTGCCAATTATTTGCCTACTCTGCAAATTGATTAATAACTTCTTGTCATTAGTTACAGTTCACCTCAGTCATGACTGTTCCACCCATTTTGGCATCTTCTGAAAATTTAGAAATTGAGATTTTGATTACAGCTGCTAAATTATGTAAATTGTAAATAGCTGTGGATGCAGCACTGATCATCATGGAACACCATTGGCCATTTTCTTCCACTATGAATAGTGACCCTTCACTTCCAATCTCTGTGCTGAAGCCAGCCAGTGACCTAATCTGTGACGTATTCCCTGATACTGCATTCTCTGGCCTCACTCATTCATTTTTCTGGAATACCTTAATGATACCATAAAGGATACCTTATCAACATTGGCAGTTCCATTCTGTAGCAATCAGTTCACAGTATTTATATCAAAGTGACACCAAGAGGGGCCATTTTCCTTGTTGTTATTGCTCTTTAAAGATGGTAGGAGAGTCTAAAACCAATGCTCATGAGTATTAATAAGCCAAATGTGGAACTTGGAAGGAATTTCCTGACTTAGAGCATAGTGAGAATATGAAATCAATTTGGTGTGGTGAAGGCAAGGGTGCAGTTTGGGGGAATTTAATAGGTAAATTAGGGAGAAAGGTCTGGATGTTATAACGGGAGTAAGTTTCTGTGAAGCATAAACCACTTGGGCTGAGTGGCTTGTTTTTGTCCACTTGTTTCTTAGGGTTTACATAACCAGTGGGATTTGATGGAATTAAGGTAGTGTTCAACCGCAATCTGATTAAATAAAGGGAAGATCGGCCCAAAGGTTGGGGAATAAGTGGCTGAGTTTTCATCGCACAACCGACCATTGTAATATTAGCAGGAATGAAAGTTACACCACCAGTCCCCAGGGCCCCAAGTGAGGGAAACAGAACCTTTTGTTTAACAGAATGGCAGCTCTCTGATTGGTGGTGTATATATAGAAGTGAGCCACATATTACCCAGTTCACAGATTTAGAAACCGCTTCTTGATGTTTTTAACCACAAAGCAGCCATTTGCTCAAACAGTGCTGAGATGGCAACTGAGTAAAGAGAAACCCAATCGGACTAACTTTGAATACTTTTACATCCTTGTATCCATGGAATCTTTATTGATGTACCACGTTTAGAGACCATTCTGCCAATTGTTTCATGGAAGAACTGTCCAATTAATCCCAGTCTCCATTGTCCTGTAAGTTATTCCCTCCAAGTCACAAGTTCACCTTTGGATCTTTTGACTGGATCTGCTTCCAGAATCGGATCCCCCACGGGTGGGCTGAGGTCCACAGAACTCTCCTGTGGACCCTTTTGATTTTCTTCACCAACAAATCTCCTCACCCACCCAAAGCCTCGTCCCACCTTCTCTGTCTCCCCTCCCCCCCCTTGCACTCACCGTCCTCTTTCTCACTCCTTACCACTCAACCCCTCCCCCCTTTACCACTTGTCTAGGCTCCCCTTTCCTTCTGGTGCTCTACTCTCATTGTCCCTGCTCCCTCTCTCCCCACCCTAGTTCCTACAGCGACAGACCCCAATGCCTCTAGGATGCCAGCACAGGCCTTGGCTGTCTGAGGAAAAGAGTGCTTGCAGATCAAGACCTCAGAGCTGGCACATGATAACTGGGCAGTAGTGATGTGCACCCTTCTGTACACACCCGAAATATAAATCTCCCACAGCAAGATTTTCAAAGAACTGGAGAGAGACCACCAATATTACCTCTACAAAACCCGCCAAATTCACAGGCAGGATAAGCGAACTAACATCAATGTCTTATCAAAGGCCAACAACCTCCAGCAATGAGGGTCCAATAATTCTCAGTCAACAGGTCACATCGTTCACATGCTCAACACAGACAGTCTGCTCTGATCTACATCAGGACAATGCTAAGAGAACAGAAAAAATGAATCTCAAAGCCTCCTTGGAAGAATGTAGCATCCTCACTGGCTTGTGGGTTTTGTAAGCACTCAAAGTGGTGGAGCATTCAGAAGGCACTGAGAATCCCAGGTCAGGGGCACGTGGAAGCCCAGTGAACATGACAGAAGGAACCTACAACCTCCCAAACTATTTATCCAGCAGTTCCATCAGCTAGCACCTGTCCCACCTGTGGCAGGGTCTATAAGTTCCACATTGGCCTAATCAGCCACAGCGGAAGCAGGTCATTCTCAATCCACAGGGATTGTCTGGAGAAGAAGAAGAGGCAATCAGGTTTTGAAGCTGTCACCTGTGGGTTACCCCGATTCTGACCTGCTCTCATAGCCGTGATATTTATGTGGCGGATCCAGCTGAGCCAATGGTGACTTCCCCTTCTGCATCTGGGGTGAGGCAGTGTAAATATTGTAGGGGTCAACTAATCCCATTGGTGGGTCTTCTATGACGGTGACTCGGTGACAGTCATATTAGTTCTGCTGGGATCCAACCCCAACCACACCCCCATTGTTGAATATATTGCCGGTGTACATCGGTGAACGTAAAGGGACAAAGCCCTCTTGAATTCCAACAGCAGTTGGAAAATTCAACAGAAGAGTGGAGATTATAGAGAAGAAATTTCTCATGAAAAACCTGGTCAGAAATTTGCTCCTGTGTTTTTTCCAGTTTCCATCGGACCCCTCCCCACCAGTGACTTTGCCTGACTCCACATCCTGCTTAATTTGACTCCTCTTATTTTTGAACATCAATGATACAAATAAGCAGTTCAGAGGCTGTAAAGATGCATGGAATCTCTGAAGTGTATTTATAGCAGAGAATTAAAAGGAAGAGAATCCTGCTCCAGGCCTTTGTGTAATGAGTGTTATGCAGCTCTCTTACAATCCACTATTAATGATCACCTTTCAGTCGCACGTGGCCAGGACTAACCTAAGGGTGTAAACTCATAATGATAACTATTTGACATCATTCGATCTGTTCTCATGCCCTTTATTCTGCATCTGATTCTCCGTGGAGCAGGCACTCCCAGGGGATCCCTGGAGTGCAAGCCCCAACACATGCGACATAACGTGTAACTACAACACTAACAACCTGCTTTTAGATAACTGTCATTGACTCAGTTTCTGTTTTCCTCATGTTTTCACTGTAAGAATCTTCTGATTATCCAAAATCTGAGCCAGCGGACCAGTTCTGAGAGGTCTGAGAGATGGAGTTGAGTGTCATCCATGTGCTGTGGGAGTAATGTTCTGTGATGAACGATAAAGCTGACGGACTGCATGTCAGTGAAAAACAGATCGGAGTCCAGGAGAGGTCCTTGAGGAATTCCAGGACTAGGGAGATCTGTGTCTTTGACTATGACTTCAGAAATACAAATGGAGTCCAGCAAGAGTGGTGCCGCCTAAATGGACAACAAAGGAGAGGTTGTGGAGCAGGATGGGGTGGTCCGCTGTGTTGCAGCCTACAGAAAAGTTAAGAAGCACGAGAAGAGATAGTCTACCACTGTCAAGATTGCTAAGAAGGTCCTTTGTGAGCTGGTATGGTGAGAAGAGGTGTCCACCACAAATTTCAGTCCTTCACTGAATGTTGTGCTACGGTCCCCACATTGGGATTTGATTCACAATCATCTGATTCTAGAGCAGGTGCTACCCACTGAGTTATGTCCAGGGAATCAATAAAGGAGCAGAGCTTAAAGTGGAATTTTTGGTTCTGTCTGTGTTTAAAGGATCACGATTACTGTAGGCTGTCTTGCTGGCACAGTGCACAACCTACCGAGAGAGGTGGGTCCAATAGACACTGAATGTGACAGGCTTCTACATCAGTGGTCACAGTACTTAATACTGAACTTCAACAGAGTAACAGCATTTACAGGACTGAAGGAACCTCGATGATTCAACGTAACCAGAATTTCAGATAAATCCCTTGATCTCCGAACACCAGCTTCAAGTCCACAATTAAACTCCCTCCCTAATCCTGTGGTTGTGTTCCACAGCCTTTAATTATGTTAAGTAATTAATAGACCGGGAGAGTTAGAATAAAAGAAGGAAGAGGATTGATAGGTAGTTGCAATATTAAATGAGCAGTTCAGAAAGATGGGTTTCAGTGAGTTATGTTACATAGGAACTGAATGGTTCAGCCTCTGAAAACTGTTCTGCCAACCGACCGGAACATGGCTGATCTGTATTTCAATTTCATAAATGTTCACACTTTGTAAATATCTATCAATCTCAATCTTGACAGATTTGGTTGATCCCTTTCTCAACAGCTTTCATGGGGGAGGTTGTACAGTTCCCTTTAGTGTGAAGGCATCACTGCCGAAAGGGCGAATCTAATCCCATGCTTCTTCATTCTGCTTTGTCTTGTCACCGGACGTAGTGTCTCTCAATTCATCTTATCAACTCCTTTAACAATTTAAACATCTCATTCAGATTTCCCTTAGTCCTCCATACTTGCGGAAATACAAAGCTAGGCAGATCATAAACTAGTTAAGTGATATAAGGATTATAAACTAGAAAAAAGGTATGATTGATGTTGTTTTTGATCTTTTTGAAATCACTAACTAGTTTATGATCTGCTAGGAAGGGACAGACAGGATTCTTGGCTTTTACTGGAATGTAGAGCTACAGCTCCAGATGTCATCTGGAGCCTGTCCATTGGCCATTCGTATGTTTGTATCTCGATATAAGCAACTTTTTAAGCTGAACCCAAAGTTGACTTCATCATGTAAGCATGTGCCATTCAGGGCTTGCAACCTCAGTTGATTTCGTTTCTTGATCCCTGTTTGCTCAGTCCTGGGACTGTCTTAGGTTTGAATCATAATGAACCAAACACAAGCCTTTAACACACCCTCAACTTCTCACTAACCCCGTACCAGCAGTGGAGTCCTTTAGCTATTTGGAGCTAAGCTCTGGAAGCAGGATCCCTAAATCTCTTCTACAAAGAAAACTCTTCTCAAAACCCATTTTTGCGCTCAATCTTTCATTCCTCTACGCCACACACTGTCTCATCAGCTGTTCGTTTTATCTCTTTTCCTTCCATCCCTGTAAATCATTGTGAAGTCCCTGACAAGATCTTCATCCTTGTTTTCAATCCCAACATGTCACAGGTGCTTTATCAGTGCCTGCTGTTGAACCTGGGATCTTCCTGTCCTCATCCACTGGACCCAGCCTTATGTGTCCAAGTCTCTGGAGCTTCGCACAACTCTGCAATCAGGCTCCCACCAAACACTCGGCTCTTTGCCCCCACTTTCCTTTCACACAACCTCTGGCAGTCATGTCCTCAGTGCCTTGACTCCAGGAATTCCTTCGCTAAATCGCTTCTTCTTCATCCCCTTTAAAAATTTATCTTCTTGGCCAAGCTTTTACTCAAGCTAATTATTTTCTACTTTGACTTCATGTCCAATTTTTTTCTGAGTGGCAGAGGCTGAGGGGAGACTTGATGGAAGTTTATAAGATTGAGCGACTTAGATTGGGTAGACAGATGATATCTTTTTCCCTGGGTCGAAATGTCTAATACTAGAGGGCATGCATTTATGGTGAGAGGGGGAAAGTTCAAAGGAGATGTGCAGGGCATGCATTTTTACACTGAGAGTGGTGGGTGCCTGGAATGTGCTGCCAGGGGTGGTGGTGGAGGCAGATACGATAAAGGCATTTAAGAGGCTCTTAGATGGTCATGTGAATATGTCGAGAATGAAGGGATATGGACCATGTGCAGGCAGAAGGGATTAGTTTAATTAGATTTCATTAGCTTAATTAGTTTGGCACAACATCATGGGTCAAAGGGCCTGTTCCTGTGCTGTACTGTTCTACCTGTGTTCTAATTATTGAAATGTGCTGCAGTGAAGTGGCTTGGGTTGTTTTGCTTTGTGATAAAGGATGATGCAAAGCAAGTTGTTGGTGATCATGAGGCCGTGACCACGGTGTCGATGATGACAATGATGGTGATGATAATGATAATGACATTGATGCTGCTGATAATGGTAATGAAAATGATGTTGATGATGATAATGATGATGACAATGGTGGTGGTGATGATGATGATTAATGTGGTCCATCAAACATCCCCACAGGACACCTCATTATGGCATGTGGGGCTAATAAACTCAGTAGCATTTTATCTGTCTCTGGTCCTGCTCCTATCATGGTATCACCTCCCTCTTTTCATGTGTGGCAGCACAGATCTATTCTCTCCTGGGACTTTAACAATGACGTTTAACCTAAGGAACATCTCCACTCATTCCATGTACATAACAAGAGGCTGCAACCTCTTGCACTTCTTCCAGGCACCAATATATTTGCCATGTCGATCACCTTCCTCCAATGCCATTCTGTTCAGCTATCCCTGTTCTCTTTGTCCTCACAGTTGGTTACTGCTTTGTATCTCCCTCAGTGGCAATATCCCCTCCTTGTTGCCAATGCAGCATTCAGAGTTTCTTCATTATACTGAGGTCTAGCAAGTCACATAATCAGGAAGGCACTTCGAACAGTTTCTGTTGAAGGTAAACAATGCTCAACTAACAGCAGGTGCTGATACAACAATGCAACCAGAATCATATTATATGGTAAGCATAGTTCTTAAATGTATACACAGAAATTATGTGCTACATTGTACACAGGTTACTTGGGAAATCCTGTAAACTGCCAACAAAGCATTAGCACATTTTCCAGAACTGATTTCAACCACCTGATATTTAAGAAGTTATTTTGTTATAGAAGGAACAAGTTTTCATGTTCTCTTTGTGACCCCACGGGTTTCCTCTGGATGGTTCTGGTTTCCTCCCACATTCAGCTGCTCAGGCCTATGCCAGCTCACAGAACAATCCCATTCCCCCACTACTTTTCCTGTGACCTATTATGACACAAAGGGCAATTTACAGCCGCCAGTTAACTGAACAGCACAAACTTCTTTCTGATGAAGGAAATCGGAGCAAACCCATGGGGTCACAGAGAGAACGTGCAAACTCTGTGCAGACAGTACTGGAGGTCAGGATTGAACTTGGGTTGCTGGAACTGTGAGGCAGCAGGTCTACCAGGTAAGTCACTGAGCTGCCTGAATTTTAGTTCCCACAGCAGAGTCCTGTGCATATCAAGATTCACAATCTGCAGTGAATGCGTAACTAATTTGATGATTGAATCAGTGAGAAATGTTGTCTAGGACACTAAGAAAAATATTTCTTTAAACACAAGCCTTTAACACACCCTCAACTTCTCACTAACCCCGTACCAGCAGTGGAATCTTTTAGCTATTTGGAGCTAAGCTCTGGAAGCAGCATCCCTAAATCTTTTAAAAAAAACTCTCAAAACCCATTTTTGTGCTCAATCTTTCGTTCCTCTAATTCACACACTGTCTCATCAGCTGTTCATTTTATCTCTTTTTCCTTCCATCCCTGTAAATCATTGTGAATAATCCCTGGCATCCACCTAAATTGCCTTGGTCTAATGTCTCAACTATAGTACAGGAGTTCTGAAAATGCTCTCAGTACGGCCCAGTAGGATCAGCCTAGAGATTGTGTTCAAATTTTGGAATAATTAACAATCCACAGCTCCATGAGCCAGGAGCAAGTGAACCAGACCATCAGGACAAGGTGGTGACGGTCCAGTACTCTTATGATGCTCAGAGGGGTTCAGTGCATCATCACCAGAATAGGACATTCTGTTCACTGCCCAGTGACTCAGTTAGCTTGTAATTGTTCCATGCGGGAAGCCATTGGACCTTCTCCGTGGTCTTGCTACTGGATTGCAGGAGGTGGAAAATCAGTCTGTGTCTGACCTATTGGACACTCAACTCCTGGTGTAAATCGGCTCCAAGTACCTTGCCAGCAGTCAAAGTTTCCCAAATGGTTTAGCTCTGGGTCAGATTTCAGGTTTCTGTCCATTTACTTCCTTGCAAACTGGTGCATGGACGACATTAAGAAATCGCCCAGAATGTGAATATTCTTTGAGGTCAGGAATTAGGCTTGTCCGTGCAGACCCTACAGTCAAATAATTTGCCTGGGAAAATGTCCAATACCTGATTTGAGACTTTCAGGCAAGATAATTGGAAGGGGAAATGAAAAAAAAGCAAATGTTTATTTAATTTGTGATTTGCTGTGGAATATTTTTGTGTATTAAAAGAATTATGATCAACTTTTTTATTACAAGCATCAAGCTGTTCTTTCTCCATAAACAAATTACATAGGCCTTAATTTCTCAGCCATTCCCCATTAAACTCCTAACTAAAAATACCACAAAGAACTGGATTCCTTTTAGATGAAAGATCTTGATTGCTGGCACTAGCCCAAGCTGTTTAAAGTGGGTCCAGACCGAATGAGTCTCAAGCTTATCCTGAGTCTGAGATGCTTCCCTGG
>JAUZTB010000072.1:11990156-12001214 GCA_034780895.1 Rhynchobatus australiae
GGGGAGGGGTGAGGAGGGCAGAGGGGAGAGATGTGGAGGGGGTGGGGAAGGGAGGGGAGTCGTGGGGAGGGGTGAGGAGGGTGGCGGAGGGAGGGGGTGGGGGAGATGTGGAGGAAGGGATGGGGAGGAGAGGGGAGGGGTGGGGAAGGGTGAGGAGGGGGAGGAAGGGAGGGGGTAGATGAGGGAGGGAAGGTGGGAGAGGAGGGGAGGGGTGGGGAAGGGAGGGGAGTGGTAGAGTTGGGAGACAGACAGATGGACAATGGATGGAGGCAGAAAGAAGGAAAAAGGAGAGGCAGATGGAGCCAGGTGCGGGGAGGGGAGGGGTGGTGAGGAGGGGTGGGGAGGGAAGGTGAAGGTGGAGGCAGCTGCTGGAGGGTGATAAGCAGGAACACAAAGGCAAACTGTGCTGGAATTGTAAGTAAGGAAAGTGATAACGGGAACTATTTGGGGAGAGGTGAATGGCAGATGGAACCAGAACTATCCCCACAGATGCTGCTCGACCTGCTGAGTTCCTCCGGCAGATTGTGTGTTGTTCCAGATTCCAGCATCTGCCGTCTCTGGTGCCTCCAGCATAAGCATCATGGGGAAGAACATGATTAAGATTCTTCAAGGGAAATGTTGAACTAATTAAAGTTCATTTACCTTTAAGAGTACACTGAGGTTTATTGCAGGGTTTTTTCCTTTCAACTTCCTAAGGCTTCTCACGTGTTGAACATGATGGTAACAATTATCCACGCACAGCTGTTAACTGCATTAACAAGTGTTTGATATTGTACGTTGTTACATTGTTCTAACACCGTCTTTTAAATGTCCACAGGCCCTGATGTGCCGAGATAAAGAGAAATGACTAACTGGTGGTTCCGAAGTGAGAATGAAGTCATTTAAATCAGGATAACCAAAGTCACACAAATTAAGTTTGAGTCATGTTCTGCCAACTTTTCTTGGATCCCACCACTGTCTGACTCTCTCAGGGAAATGGTGAAATCTGCCCCCCTGCTCCTTAGAAAGGCTGAAATCATTTACTTTGGGTTGTGGTGAATGAAGCCATTTAGTGCAGAATGCATTTTACATGGTGCAACTTGGAGTTTGGCTTCCCAAAATACTGCCCCTTTGGATAATTTGCTTCTTGGTTAAGTTTATTTTATCCATCTTAATGAAATTGGACATGTGTGGAAAGGTTTGACTCTGTTCTGGAAAGAGGGTGGGATTTGTATTAAGAATAAATAGGACAGAAAGAAGTTATTATCCTTTGATCTTTGCAACACCTTCTGAGGGTGTACCACTGAGGGAAATTAATATGAAAAACTCAATGATGTTGGAGGAACTCTGCAGACCAGGCAGCATCCGTGGAGGAAAGCAGACGGTCGACGATTCAGGTGGTCAAGTCCTGAAGAAGGGTCTTGACCCGAAACGTTGACTGCCTGCTTTTCTCCACGGATGCTGCCTGTCCTGCTGAGTTCCTCCAGTGTCATCGTGTTTTTCATCTAGATTCCAGCATCTGCAGTCCTTTGTTTCTCGAGGGAAATCAATAGAGTAGTGTCAGGGACGAAGGTACATCTTGCCCTTGCTCCACCCATGAAAGTGCTGGATGCTGTCACTGGATGTGAGCTGAAGGTGAGAATACTCCCCAGAGCCAAGTGACTGCAGGCTTGTAGGTCATGGAGCTCAGTGAACAATAATTCATTCCAATGTCATTAGCCAGTTAACTGTTAGCCCAGTAGGTGCTCTGCCTAATGTTGAACATTTGGAGCAGAGAATGAAGCAAACAGTTGGGTCCTAGGGTTGATTCTTTCAGTGGCAGGAGACACTGAGGATCATTCCAGACTGCTTTTGTGGGGAATATCACTGGAAAGATAACAATTTCCACATCAGTGTGTAGAATTTGGACCCTTCAGCCAATGAGCAGGGTGGCAGATTTCTCACCAGTTCCCTCCAGATGTCCAAATATTCCCATCCGTAACCCACAATCTGTAAGTGACTGACTCCTTTGGAGGACTCCAGGATAAATCATAATCCTGCTTCAGGACGTGTGAGGGACCACTCCTGATCATATTTACAAAGTGTCTGAACAAATAACTTTACACCCTTTTGTAAACAATTGCCATTATATAAGTTGCAGTCAACAAAATAGTGTTTTTATAATGTGTCTTTATCTATTAAATATATTATTGTTACAAACATGCTCTTGTTTTTACTTTTTGTCCTTTATTCATTTCCAATAATCAGATTTAAAAAGAAACTCATGGTGATTTAGTGATTAACTCAGACTCTTAGACCAGGAGGTGCTTGTCTGCTATTCTGAAGCTGACCTGTTAGGTTATTTCGCATTAAACACTGGACCTGTTAGGTTATTTCGCATTAAACACTGCTTGGAAGGGAAAGTACAATTGGCATGGAGGGGTGGGGGTCATAAGGTTAGGGAGAAGTAGCACTAGCTGCTTATTGAACACTTGTCCTCAATAGAAATCTTTTCACCACGAATTCTTCTCCATTTTTGGCAGCACAGTGGCACAGGTGGTGGGGTCACTGCCTAACACTCCAGCAACCTGGGTTCAGTACTAACTTCTGCTGTTGTATGGGGTTTGCATGTTCCTCTCTGTGACTGTGTGGGTTTCCCCTTGGTCCCCCAGTTTCCTCCCACATCCCAAAGAACCTGCTGGTTGGTGGGTTAATTGGCTGCTGTGAGTTGCCCCTGGTGTGGATAGGTGTCAGGGGAATCTGGAATGGCTGATGGGCATGTGAGAGAGAACAGGTTACCAGGAAATACCTGGGGGGAATGGGAGTGATGGGATTGGGAGGTGGCACAGACTTGAGGGGCTGAATGTCGTGAGAAATGTGATGCGACACTTCTCCCCAGCAACCTCTGATGGTAGCATAATGCTTCAGTGTATATACATGAGCTATTTACTTTTTTGTGTGTGTGTAAATACACCAGATCAAGACAGGATCGTTTAGGATACACCTTAGTATCACAGTCAGTGCTTTCAACAGAGCTGGGCAGAAAATAAACTGTAAATAACTTCATTGCCATATTTCTTGTGGGGACAAAACTTCCTCAGCTTCCTCTTCAGAAAATCTTTCACACTGATCTGCCCACCACTATAAGGTCAGAAGCAATGATGTTTGCTGATGATTACAGAGTGTTGATTCCCATCTGTATCTCCTCAAGTAACGAAACAGTTTGTGGCTACTTTTCACTGGACTTGGCACAATCCAGACTTATGCTGATAAATAACTTCTGTGCCGAATAATGACCATCCCAAGGAAGATCCAGCCACCTCATCTTTGCAATCAGTGGTATGGTTGGTTGTCAGATCCTTCATCAACAATATCATGAGGGTCACCAATGTACAAAAATCTAACTGAACCAGCCAATGTCCCTCCAAGATTAAGACACTGGCTGGCTGTCCTGCCATAGGTGATTCACTTCCTAATTTCCCAAATCTTTTCCGACAACGGATAAGTTGGGACTGTAATGTAATACTGTCCATTATCTTCATGAGCATAGCTTCAACAATCCTTAAGAAGCTCAGCTCCTCCCAGGGCAAAGCAATTGCTTGATTGACACTACATCAGTAATCTTCTGAGTGGGAATATTCCATCATAGTCTCGTGCTGTGCAAATGTAGGATGAGGCATCCTCTTGATTGACACCAAATCCACCTGCTTAAACATTCATTCCCTCCAACATGGATGTAATGTACAGCATCTACAAGATGAAATGCAAGACTATTCCAATTGCATTTCCTATTTCCAGAACCTCTACCACCAAGGACGAGGGCATCACACATTTGGCAATTCCGCCTCCTGCAAGCACCTCTCCAACTCATACTGCAACTTGACTTGGAGATATAATGTTGCACCCTCATCATCATTGGATCAGTATTCTGGAACCAACTCCCTGCCTAACAGCAGAGTGTGAGTGTCTATTCCTCACCTTTCACTTCTCATGGGCAGTTAGACACAAGTAATAATGGTGGCTTACCCATGCCACCCCCCTAGTGTGCACTCCCAGGGAAGTGTGTAATGGTTAATACTTTCCTTAATGATGATTAAAGTATGGTGGATTTTTTGACAATGAATAAAGTATGATGCACAGCATATGCAAGGTTATAAGGTGTCTTTTTTAAGGTTAGGTCTCTATAAATGGCCATCATTTATAGCTGTTGAAGGGGTTACAGTAAGGCCCAAATGAACTGTACATTTACACATATTGGAACATCCCAAGAGATCTACATACATTCCAACTGTTGAAAGCTTGGACTGTTTATCTGTGTGTGTCCTGGGCCCGCCAACCTCATTCCAGGTCGTTCTAACCGGAGACACATATGGAACAAGAGGACAACTTGCACGAACATCTGGAAGCTGATGCAGAAGCTCACCCCATCATGAAACTCAATCTACAGCATCACCTCTGAGCTGAATAATCCCATTGTCAATTCGTTCTGCTGCAGAACAGAAGCATCAGTGTAAAAATAAACAATTTACACACTGCCAGTGTGTATGCTCGTCAATGGCGTGTAGGTTTAGGCACGGATCCAATGCTGGAGCCCCCCTCTCGGCACTGCAGAAAACAAAGGCCCATATTCAGGACTTTTCCTCTTCCCTGTCTGGAACACAGAGTGTTTGACTTAAGCTGCAACTTGTGACCTGGGAAAATTCGTATTGCGTCAGAACTGAATTCTGTGCACTTTCCAGAACTGGGCTTATTTTCGAAGGCGTGGTCAATACTTCACATACTTCTGTTTCTGTATTCTTGCTGGAATATTTGCCCTCGCAATGGGGAAATATATGGACATTGGTGAGTCAGGATGGTGCCTTCTGGCTGTGGCTCTAATGCATGCGACTTTCTGCTTCTGTTTATTGGCAGAAATCAGAACACTGCTGTTCATTGTCTTGAGGGACAAGAGTTCCTGTTTTAAATTTACTATAAGAATCAGCAGGGTCTGAGCCCAGTCGTATCCCTCCTAATCTTAGCCCAAAATCGGTCCAGCTCGGGAATCAAATATTCATTGTTTTTACTCTTAACCCCTGAAGACACCCCTGAATGTCTCATTTATTTCTGACCATTGCTTCCAGCATGAAAGAGCATTGGCAGAAATATAACTGACCATCATTGCTTATATTTTTCAGGAGAATTGCCGATCCCAAGGAAGAGGGGCTGCTCCCCTCCACATCTTCACATCCTGGGCCTATTCATAAAAACAAAAGAAGTAGGAGAAGGAGGAGGTCACATGGGTCCACAAGCTGGATTCACCATTCACTGAGATCTGATCTTGACTCTGGAAAAATCTGAAAAAATTCATACACTTCTACCCCTAGAAATACAAAATGATTTTGTGTCCATGGCTCTTTGGGGTAGAGAGTTCCAAAGATTCATGATGCTCATGTTCATGAGAAACAATTCATCGTCATCTCATTCATAAGTGACAAATCCTTTATCCTGAGACCATTTTCCCTAGTTCTGGATTCCCCCAGGAGTGGAAACATTCCCTCAGCAGCTACTCTATCACACCCCTCAGAAGGTTGTATATTTCAGTATGATCACCTTTCATTTATCCAGAAAGTATAAGAGCAACATGCTTATCCTGTCCTCAGGAGACAACCTGGAAAAAATCTCAAGTACTATCTCTGCACTGCCTCCAAGTAAGCATGTCTTTCCTGAAAGAATGACTCTGAAACTCTACGCAACTCTCCAGGTGTGGGTCTACCAAAGTTCTGTAGCGTTGTAGCAAGACTCCTATACTCCATCTCCCTTGCAATAAAACCTCATCACCCTTCCTAATCACTTGTTGACAGTTAATTTTCTGTGTTTCTTGTACCAGACATCAAGATGTCTCTGAACATCAGCATTCAATAATCACACACCAAACCCAATAATATTTCTCTCCACACCAACTACAGGCCAATGAGTCTGACACTGGTGGTGGGTAAGTTGCTGGAGGGGATTCTGAGGGACAGGGTCTGATTTGGGACAGTTAGCATGGCTTTGTGCATGGAAAGTTGTGTCTGATGAATCTCTTGGAGTTCGTTGAGGAGGTAAACCAAGAGGGTAGATAGGGGTAGGGCAGCAGATGTTGTCTAAATGGACTTTAGCAAGGCCTTTGACAAGGTCCCTCATGGCAAGCTAGTCTGGAAGGTTAGATTGCATGGGATCCAAGGGGAGATAGCTGATTGGGTTCATAATTGGCCCAGTGGGAGGAAGCAGAAGTTGATGGTCAAGGGTTGTTTCTTGGACTGGGTAGGAAGCTGGGTATGTGGGCTGAGGATTGGCAAACAGCTTTCAATCCAGATAAATGTGAGGTATTGCATTTTGGGAGATCAAACCAGGGTAGCACTTATACTGTGAATATTAGGGCCCTATGGAGTGTTATGGAACAGAGGGACCTAGGAGTGCAAGTGCATTGTTCGCTGAAAATGGCATCACAGGTAGATGGGGTGGTGAAGAAGGTATTTGGCACGCTGGCCTTCATCAGTCAGGGCATTGAGTGTAGGAGTTGGGAAGTTACCTTGACATTGGTGAGGCCGCACTTGGAGTATTGTGTACAGTGTTGGTCACCCTGTTATAGAAAAGATGATATTAAACTAGAAAGAGTGTAGAAAAGATTTACCAGGATCTTGCATGGACTTGGGGCCTGAGTTACAAGGAGAGGTTGTGTACACCAGGACTTTTTTCCCTGGAATGTAAGAGATTGAGGGGTGACCTGATAGAGGTTTATCAGATCATGTGGGCCATAGACAGGGTGAAAGCACATAGTCTTTTTCCCAGGGAGGGGGTGCTAATAACAAGAGAACACAGGTTTCAGATCAGAGGCAAGAGATTTAAAAGGGACATCAAGGGTAGTTTCTTCACCAGCCGGAAACAGTGGTTGAGGTGGGCACATTAGCAACATCTAAAAGTTATCTAGATAAGTACATGGTCGGTACAAAGAGGGCAATGGGCCAAATGCGGGCAGATGGGATGAGCTTGCTGGGTGACATGGTCAGTGTGGACGTGTTGGGCCGAAGGGCCTGTTTCCATGCTGTGTGAGTCTATGACTGCAGTGATGATTGGGTTGGATTTAGGTATGAAAAAATATTACAAGCCTTTGGGTTCAAGTCAGGTTTTCATTGGCTGCATTTGGGTTGGGTTTGGATGAGGTTTTAATTTTATACTTCAGTAGATCTCCATTGCCAGTCACTTCAGCATGATGGTGAAATTTCAGTTCACAGAGGATGTGGAGTTGTTAATGAAGGAAAATGTTTGCATCAAACCTGAACTGAGTTAGAGTGAATCCAAAGTGGCTGAGTATATCTATTTAATTTTTCAAAGTTATCTGGAGGATGAGCCTTCCCTTTAATATTAACAGAAACACCTCTACTTTTTGGAAGGTTAATTTAAAAGGAATGTAATTATATCTCCTCTCTTGTTTATTAAGCCACTGGCATGCTCTGAGCTGGGTGGCTGGGCTAAATTTTCTGCTGCAGAATTTTTGACTGGTCACATTCGTTAAACTCGTTAACCCTCTTGGCTGCATTCTCTGAAAGCCACAAGTTTCACAGACAGAGACACAATTTTCATAATTTTCACAGAGCCTGCCACATATTCCAAGAGAGCGGAGAGGATTGGGAAATGCACCAGTTGGCTTGGCTGACATATTTCCATGTCTGACCACAGTGAATACCTCAGTTATTATTCAGGAAGAGCACCATCAATAATGCCTGACAGTTTGAGACCATCTTCCTCAGTCAACCTTTTCTAGAATTCAAGGGAGAAGAGGATTTTTGAAGAGCAGGAAAAATAATGGATAAATTATCTGTTGAAATTACTGCTGTACCGATGCAAGTAAATTTCAAAAATAGATTGTTCCCGTCTGTCCCTGAAGGCTGGGGTGGAATTCAAAAGGTAGCTGCATGCTGTTAAACTGCATTGCACAGACCAGAGTAGTCCGTGACCAAGCATAGACTCTCCTGATGCGGGTTTCGACCCAAAACATTGACAATTCTTGTCCACCCACAGAAGCTGCTCAACCAGCTGAGTTCCTTCAGTAGACTGTTTGTTGTTCTAGACAATGCTGAGTTAGCCAAAGAGCAGTAGAGTTCTTCCTGGTGCCCTGGAAAATACTTCTCCTGAAACATCATTAAAATAGATTTTATCACATTGTCATGTACAATTTAGCTTCTGTGTTCCCTACATTACAACAGAGAACACACTTCAAACGGCACTTCACAGGCTGCATTGGAATCATGCAAAGTTGCTGTGTAAATGTAAATTTGCTGCTTCTTTCTTTTTCTGAACTCAGTTATGCCAACAGCAATAGAAAAGGGTATAATTGGCTTCTCACTTCTAGACCAGAGGGAGCAAAACTCAGCTGTGGACTTCCTGCTTCTGATCAGAGTCCTGCTGGAAAATGCTTGTCAGCTTGAGGACTAAATTGGCTCCACGCAGGACCTCATTGTTAAAGATGCCGCAGCTGATACAAATGTCCAGGATGTGCAGCAGGGATCACTCAGTTGTGACTGGGAGCAAGAGCTCGGAATGATTGTTCTCTTATCTAATCCACAAGCACTGAGATCAGAGAGCAGATCTGCTACTGTCCTGATTTTATTCAACTAATTTAGCTGTGCCTCAGGCTGCAGTTGGGAACTTTCTGAGATGTGGGAATTTCAAAGCTGAACGGGGTTTAGGGGTTTTGTTAGATGAAAAATAAAGGAGAATATGTATTCATCTCTGTAATTAACAACCCATAAAGAAAAATTGCCAAGATGTTCAGCTTTGAAATTTGATTTGTGAGAACGTTTTTCAATTCCTGTTTTTCATTTTACGAGGAGTTTAGCTGTTAATCAGTTGCTTATGTGATTCAAAATTAATATATCAGCTCTAAATATGATATGATAGTGGCATTCAAGAGGCTTTTAGATAGTCACATGAATATGCAGGGAATGAAGGGATATGGATGGTGTTCAGGAGGAAGGGATTAGTTTAATCTGGCATCATGCTCAGCACAGACATCATGACCGGACCTGTTCCTGTGCTGTACTGGTCTACCTTCCACACTCACAGATAATTTTGCCAGTTATTTTGGAGAGGAGTTGATCTTTGGAAGAAAAATGCTGCAATAGCACAGACTAGTGGCCAAGAAATTAACAGCAACTGGTCACAGGCCAGAGTTTTGTTTTCAACAAGGATGGAAATACAAGTTCCTGAAAGTCATAACAGGTGATCGATAAGATCAGGAGGTTTGCCTTAATATATTCTTACAACTGTAAGTACAGCTGCTGTAAATGTACAGCTTTGATTGGGGTCATAGGGTATGTTTTGTGAGGGGCCAAAATGGCCTGATGGAACTTGACAGTCAAGTGGGATAATTTGAAAGTGTCTCAGATTAGGTGTCAGTCAAGTTGTTCGCTTTGTCCTAGATGGTGCTGAGTTCTTGAATGTTGTTGAAGCTGCACAAATTCAAGGAAGTGGAGAATATTCCATCACACTCCTGTTTTGTGGATAAGGAAAGGCTTTGAGATATCAAAGGCAAGTGACATGTCACAGGATACCCAACCTGTAGCCTGCTCTTGTGGTCCAAGATATTGATGGTGGGCGACTTGTCAATGGTAATGTCATCTGATGTTAATGAAAGGTGGTCAAACTCCCTTGCTGGAGTCACTGTCCAGCATCTTTGTGACATGAATATTATTTGTCACCCCTTAGCCTATCAGCCCATGTCTGAATATTGTCTAGATCTTGCTGCATGCAGGCATGGACTGATTCATGGCTGTAGAACTGGATATTGTGCAATCATCAGTGACTATAACATAATTCAACTTGGCCATTATCCTGAATACATTCCTAACTATCTGTCGCCTTTATATAACAGATTGAGAAATATGCTCCAGCTACCTATTTTCCTGTGTTCTGCCCTAATGGACTTGCAATTTGTACTTTTCAAACATTCATAGCTATTACAGCTGATAGAACACATGCCTGGCCTTTGTCTCTTGAACACCTCCTGTGTAAAACAAACACCCAGTCATCAGTTATTTTGCATATAAAATGAACCCAGTCAACCACTCTGTGGGAAGGTTCCCCTCACCACATTTAATGCTATAGTCCCACACACGCAGTGTTTCCGTTCCCCTGTCAATGGCTGAAGAGTTAATCGCAGCAATTAATTGCTGGGTGAGAAAGAAAAACAAGGTAAATACTGGCAGGTGGCAGGTTGTTGACAGTTCTTACACTGAGACAGCCTTCTGTTCCTTATCCCCTTCAAGCAACCACGGCAAATATATTCAGGATGTCAGATTCCTCCAAGGATCTGTGTTGCACTTGTCCTGATTAAGAGCTTGTTGAGAGCAGGATCACAGGGTTGAAGTATATACAAAGCGTCCCCATTGTTTGCCTGTCAACAAGGTGCAGTGTGTTTAGCATCAGCAGCAGCAGAAGTGCACACTGCCACATTCTGTGGCCTCATGGTCTGGTGTATCCCTCACCCTACTATTCCTATCAAGCCAGGGAATCAATCCTGGTTCAATGAGGAGTGCAGAGGGGTTTGACAGAAGCAGCATCAGCCACTCCTAACAATGAAGTGCCAACCTGGTGAAGCTGCAATACCCACGTGCTAGTCATTGGAACTGATGAAGGGTCAGAGACCCAAAATATTCGCTGTTTCTCTTTCCACAGATACTGCCTGACCTGCTGATTTTTTTTTTCTAGCAGGTTCTGTTTATGATTCAGATTTCCAACATCTGCAGTTTTTTTTCATTAGTTTTGCCAGTGGGTGCTCCAACTCATAAGGTGGAACTCAAAAGTAAGGCGTTTAGTAAGGTGTTTGATAAGGTTCCTCATGGAAGGCTCATTCAGAAAGTCAGGAGGCATGGGACCCAGGGAAACTTGGCTGTGTGGTTTCAGAATTGACTCACCCATAGAAGGCAGAGGGTTGTGGTAGATGGAGCGTATTCTGCCTGGAGGTCGGTGACCAGTGGTGTTCTGCAGGGATCTGTTCTGGGAGCCCTGCTCTTTGTGATTTTTATAAATGACTTGGATGAGGATGTGGAAGGGTGGGTTAGTAAGTTTGCTGATGATACA
>JAUZTB010000072.1:12158298-12170271 GCA_034780895.1 Rhynchobatus australiae
TGCTGCCTCTGTCCTGCTGCCTCTGTCCTGCTGCCTCTGTCCTGCTGCCTCTGTCCTGCTGCCTCTGTCCTGCTGCCATTCAGTCCCAAAGGCGCTGACAACTGTCTGCTACCTAAGATAATCTGTGACATTTAAACTAAGGCACTGAATATCAGTACCGTAGGGATGTCACCAATATGTTTGATTTTGTTCTCATTGCATGGTTTCCAACAGAAATCCTGGACAGCAATGAACTGAAATATTGTCCATTTTAATGCTTATGCTAGCATATGCACATGTATATAATTTCACATGCAATCAAATTGCTTTACAAGGTTATTTCAAAATTACCTGCTCCTGATAACTTAGAAGGTAAACATGCTGTTAGGCCCAGCATGATCCTTTGGAGCCAAAATGTAAATTGTATTAGTGTTCAAATATGATTCTTTATTTGGCATCTCTAAAAAATTTATGAATGTGTGAAAAGTGCTCAGTTGCTAAGAAGGCAAAGCTGGTCAGTATATCTGAAATGAGAAAACAATATGCTGGAAATATCCAACAGGTTAGGCAGCATCTCTGGACAGAGAGATGACACAAGACTGCAGAATCTGGACCAAATAACAAACTGCTGGAAGAACTCATTGGGTAAAGCAGTATCTGCGGAGGCAAAGGCTTGGTCAACGCTGCATCAGGACAGAGTGTTGAGGGACAATGGCCAGTACAGAGAGGGTGGCTGGTGGAGCCAGGTGGCGGAGGGTGAATGTTGAGACAGGCTGTTGGGTAATGGGTGGAAACAGCTAAGGTGGGAGGGGCAGGGGTGATTTGCAGGTGGGGAATTAGGCAGTTGAACCTGAGTGGGGGAGGGTGAAGATAGAGGCTGTTGGGTGATAGGTGGATGCAGATAAGGGAGGGATGATGGGCAAATGGGATAAGAAAGGTGAATCACTGGAGAAGTAACCCAAGTGGATGATGGTTAGATAGGACCAGGTGGGGGAGGGTGATGTATCTGTGTAACGAGGGGTTGGAGGGAATGGTAAGGGTGAACCAAGGGAGAGAGAACCTGAGTGGATTAGTGGGAGCAGGATTGGAACATGAGGTGTGGGTTACCTGAAATTAGGAAAGGAACAAGTTAACATTTCAAGTCAATGATCTTTCATCAGAGCATTCTGGTGAAAGGTCATTGAACTGATTATTTCCTGCATTTTTTTGTTTTCCTTTCAAATTTCCAGCACATTCTATTTTTCTTGCATTTTGTTCTTTTTAAGAACTTTTAAAATTTTGACCTATAACAGATGAGGTTTTTAAATTGTTTTTAATTGCCTATGCTAATCGTGAATTTGGAGCAGTTTTCTGCTAAATGGGTGACTGCACCTTGCAATTATACGTTAACCCACACAGTGAAGTGTCTTATTGCTTCACAGTTCTAACAAACCAAACCTGCTCCCAAGCTATTGAAGAAAATGTTAGGAAGGTGACCAAAATTTGATTTGAAAAGCTAAATTTCTAAAAGAAGGTTGCATTTAAAGCATCTTTTGCTGCCTTTCCAAATCACTGTTGCAACATATTGCAGCAGTAACCTGCATTCTATAAGCTTCACCAGTAGCAAGAACATACTGGTCTGATCATATGTAAAATGTTGATGAAGGGATAAATTTTGGCCAAGTGACTATGAAATAACTCCCCTGCCACTCGTCAAAATACAAAGCAATCTCTTGTGTCTTGATGGCCTTGGTTTTATGTCTCACCTCCAACAGTGCAGTGCTACTTTGATATGTCTTAGAATGTCGGCCTAGACATCATGCTCTGATCTCCAGAATAGAACTTGAATCTCCTAACACAGAGGTGTAGTCAAACTTAGCCACAGTTTGCACAGAAGCTTCTTAAGGCCCACCTTAAAGGAAGAGGGAGAAACAGCACTGAAACTTTGGGAAAAGCATTCCTGAATTCAGTGCACAGTCGGCTTGAATTTATTAGAGATGACGTGACCCTTGACTCGTGCCTGACTAATACAGCTGCACCATTCTCTTTTTGATTTGTTTGTGGAACTTTGGTGTCACTGGGCTGCATTTATTGTTGGTGTTTACTTGGCAAGAGAAGCTGGTGATCACTTGCTTCTGAGTTTGTTAGAATCGCTGCAGCATAGTAAAGACAGGTATCAAATGTTGGCTAGACAGTCTGTGGGTGGCAGGTCCCTTTAGGGACAAACATGAGTGAACTAATTTAGTTTTTACAGCTGGCAAAGCTGTTGTCTGGTGCCATCCATACTTCCAGATTTGTGAATTTAATTCCACAGTTTGCTACATTTAGAATTTGAATTAACACATCCTGGATTATTGATGTAGCACATTAACTATTATTGTCATTGTCCAAAGGGAGCTTTGTCAAATAAAAAAATACCTTACCAGCTTTGAAGATCACTTTAAAATCAATAAACCGGAAGGATTTTGTAAAATCGATAGACCAGAAGGATTTTGTTCAAGGGTATGTTTTAAGGTGTGCCATTTGTCTCCAATTACCAAGAGGTTTCTTAGAAACCTAGACATTATTCAGTCTATTGTTCACTGAAACTTGTGCATTCTAGTTTTCCAAGATTAGCAAATAATTTAATAAATCTCAGTAATTTACATGTAAAACAAAGCGTTTTGAAAATGTGCTGAAAATTTTCGGTGACTCCAAGGGTTTTAGGTAAACCTGACGAGAACTAGTTGCTGGTCAGCCTTGGCCAATAACACACAATGACCCCCTACTTGCTGCCAAATTAATAAGCTTAATAAATCAAATGAGATTGGACAAGAAAAAATTGTAGTTTAATCAATTTCTAACTGAAAATTATTTCTAGGGGATGGCTTTAAAATTACAACAGTGAATTGCAGTTTGAACGGCTAACTGATAGAACTAACTTGCAGTCATTTGACTCGATTACACATGCAGCCATCCACATGACTTAATTATCTCTCATTGCCATGAAAAACCATCTAAAACTTGTGACAAGCTGTTGTATGAAATAGGCCCAAGCACATCAAATATTCTCTGTTGGGGTTAAATCCACAAATTAGAATAGCTGTTGATAAATTTGGCATTTTAAAAATTGTTTTAAGTGAAACTAATTTGTAAAGAAATTAGTTTTCCATGCCTCTCTTCATGTTGGCACTGTAGAAACTGCCCAAGTGGCTGATCATTTGATACAAACCTAGATGATGCTTTATAATGGGGAACATTACAGCTGTGCTTAATCCTCTCCTACCTTGTATCTGTAATGTGCTCGTTGAAACACAGGGATCCTGTGGCGAGCTCAGTATGATAATTCTGTCTTTTAGGATTTGAGTGTTAGGTCTGTGCTTCTGATGCAATATGAATGAAAATATTCATATAAATGGACCCCAAACGAATTGCTCCATTTGACGGTACTTTTATATTATCTGTCTGATACATCATATGTTTCGAGCAGAATAATTCGATGCATTCTCTCCCTGGAGCTTTACTCTGCACTATTTCCATCCAAGCACTGTTGTGTTTGGGATGAGTCTTAAAAGTTCAAAGAGATGTGTATTATGTGATTGAGCTATTGACTCAACAGATTTAATGGTCCAAATGGCCTTTCTTTGTTCCAAACATGGCCATTTTGAACAAGGAAATTGTTCCCTTCAGTCTCAAGCCAGAGATTGCCTGATTTTAGCCATGTCTGTCCAGTAGATTAATGAACAATTTAAAATGCTAGTTTGGGTTGTCTTGTTATATTTCTGACTAGCAGCTATCCAGAATCATTTTAACTTTCTTTTTGAAGAGTTTGATCTCTGGCAGAGACTTTTAAATTACTGCAGCTCTGTGCAGTAATGAGCCCAAGACCATTCTTACAAGGCATACACGATGCCAAAGCTGCCAGTGAAATTTTGTAGCAAGTACAAGCTGAGCCAGTGTTTTATGGTGTTTTTCTGGTCCTGAAAGTTTTATTGTAGTCTGTGCTCAAACAGTTTCAAACATTTCACCCCACATACGTGGAGCAGACTGATGCTTACCACACAATTCTTTGGCGAGTGTTTAATTTTCACTTGCCATTTTGAATATTTAAACTGAATTAAATGTATGCTATGTTTTTGCAATCTCAATTGAAATAGAATGTTTTACCCTTAATGTTTGAATTCTATTTATCTATTATTGGCAGTGAAACAAAAGGTAAATTTCTTTGGGCTTCTCCCACATGTTCACGTCAGAACCTTGGAAACTCCACAGAAATTCACTTGAATTTTATTATCTTGCTGTCCTTTAGGTAACTAAAAGCTTTGGAGCACTCACCTTAAATGGTCATTCTTCATGTCCAAGTTTAGACAATGAATGCCAGTTGCCTGCTGAGTATAAGGTGGAACTCGTCAAATTTTGTCTTTTATGTTCACACATGTTCACTCTCAAAATCTCTGTATCTTGCTGTGGACTAAGAAATCTACCAGTGTAGCTTCTCATCTTCTTCCTGGCCTTTTGATACCAGGGCCATTATATCGCGTGTTTGTAAATGAAAATCAAGGCTAGCACAAGAGGGGGGAAAAGTAGCCTTGCGAGCTGGCTGCAGCATGATAGTCAGAATAGAGGTGATGGGGAAATTACCAAGTCAGTCAAGTTTTGACAATGCTAGAAGCAACTAATTTTGAGTTTATCACAATAGGAGGTAACTAATATCATTTTTCAGGAGTAAAGATCCTAACACTACAGAAAGAAATTGCTGCAGTGTCTGCTTTCCTCTTTAAGGGCACTTTCTGAATATATTCTCTTTGTTGTCTACCTTCACCTCAGAAGCTTTTGTTAATAAATAATCTAAAGCAGAAAATTCTATAAATAGTCATGCTGCCAGACCAGTTACATGAAGAAAAAAATGGAGTTAACATTTCAGGTGAAAGGTCATTGACCCAAAACACCAACTTCATATTTTCCATCTGCAGTATTTTGATTTTTTTTATATAACATTCTGTAACTGCCCAGCTGACGTCAACTGAGGGAGCAAAAGACTGCAAAATATTTTCCCCAAGTGCATTTTCATTTACTGAACCAATGTCCAGTTTAGTTTTTCTGTTAATGCCTGCCTTCCTAATTTACTTGAGCAGCAGCCTGTTCATATTGACCACCTTACTGGGTCCTCAGTTGCGCACAGGAAGATCTGTATGATTACCCACAAATAACTAGATCTTAACAAATGAAGATATTGCACAGTGCCCCTCCAGTCACACAGCATAATCCCTTCTCAGCCATTATCTGATAAAATTAGCTTTTACAGGTTGAAGGAAGCCACGCACTTGGTCTGCTTCCTAAAACCAAGAATACTAATATATTGCTTGTAAAGAAGCATGCTGTCGCCCACATGTTAAACAGCTGGGTTACCATTTTGCCAAGCACCGAGGTACATGAACAAAAGAATAAACATTTAAGGAAAACTAGATTCTACAGATGGCTTAACAGTTTTATCTGTTTATTGCAAGTTCTATTGACCAGAGATAAATTTCTAGCTATAGGTTTTATTTATTTATGTACTTATGTTGGCATTTTCATTTTGAGTGTATCTTTGCAACACTTAGAAAGTTCTTGTTTTATTCAGTTAACAGAACAATAAACAGAACTGTGGTATTTTTGTATATACTGCAGGCTTTTTTTAGTCAAATGATGTTAATTATCTGTATCATAGGTAAATGTTGTAACTGCAAAGCTGCAGAGATTACCTTTTGTGAAATCACCTGTGAGAGAGACAAATCTGTATTGATAATGCATCACAACTGCTAAAGCATTTGCTACAGCACTGTCATCTCTTGGTGAATTAATACTACTTCACTTTACCAGTTTTCGCTTGTGTGATGTATTGAATTCATAACTTTATTCAATTTCATAACCACCAATGGATCATCTTAGTGTTGTACTTACCAGACCCTATTTCATGTTGTATTTACCAGAAATATTTTGTGTTTAGAGAACTGAAATATGTAACTGCAATTCTGAATATTTTTCCACAGCTTAATTAATCAGAGCATACACTTTTTTATCTACATAGTGCCTTTAATGATTAAAAAAATAACATCATAAATCACTTAAGAGCTGCTGCCCAACAAAAGTTGACACCATGGTCACATGAAGAAAAAAGGAAAACTACCATTTAAATAGCATCGCATCCTTTTTGGAGGAGGTGAATTTCTTCACAAACTACTAGATACTTGTAAAGTGTGGTCACTGTTTTATGGTAGGGTGGCTGTTTATGTGCAGCAAACTCTAGTAAATATTATCGTGATAAGATCTAAATAAAAATGAAAAAACTGCAGATGTTGGAAATTTGAAATAAAAACAAAAAATGCAGGAACCGCAGAGCAGTTTAGCAAGCATCTGTGGAAGGAGAAATTTCTCTTTCTACAAATGTTGCCTGACCTGCTGGGTGTTTCCAGCACTTTCTCTTTTTATATTATGAAGTATAAACAGTCTGATCAAAGTGGAACAGTATCATGAACGCAGTCTTCTCAATGGATAACTCCATCTGTCTGAGAGTAGACAGCCTCGATTTCACATCACCACCAAAAGACGCATGCTAACAATACAGCATTCCTCCTACAGCTTAGCATCTGCCTACATTTTTATGTTGTTTGGCATCAAATGAGTTGGGTTTAAGCATGTTTCAAATATCAACCATTACACTTAGATAAAATTTGAGTTATATCATATAACTCATTTTTATCATGTTTCCAGTGCTCTTTGCTCAGATGAACAGTTTAGTTGCATTTTTTGAAGAAAAATTAGTGCAGTTACAGTGAAAGTAAGATGAGTAGCAAATTTAACATTAGTTCATATTGTAACACGTGCACTTAAACTGAATTCTGTGCTTCTTCCCTGCATGCTTTCACAAAGAGACAGCTGTTTATAAAAGGCACCGTTTGGAGCAGCTTTTGTAGGTGCCAGCTTGAGAGAAAGCAAATTGTATAAATCCACCCACATGGTGATGAATGTAGAAAGGAGATTGTCTGAGAATTGTATGTATTGGCAGAATGAGAGACTGGTCTTTTTTTATTATTAATTAAAATCGATGTCTCATCCAGTCTTTTATTTCCATGTTCCTATTTACGTGACTTGAAAATTGTTAATTTTCTGCTTTATTTTGTGCACGTTCATTTCATTGGTCACATTTTCGGTCTTGATATTTATTTTCCAAAAGTGGGCTACAAAATTTAGATGTAGCAGTGTTTTTATAAATCTTGAAGACGACTGTGGTCGATGGTTTCATTGCTATTTAAAAGTAAAGGTGCTGCATGTTGTATTGGATTTAACATCCTTGAGCACTTGCTGTTGTGCCAAGTTAGCCAATCTCAATATAGTATTCCCAGCTGCAAAAGGGAGAAAGTGGGTTGCTCTAGACTGTGATGTTTTCAAAGCCAAATACCCTGCTGATACTCCTCAAGTTCAAATAAATAAAACACACCTGGACAAGGTATCTTAAGGCTACTGGCTCTGTGAAATAGAATGGCAACGAGTGAAAGGATGAAAACTGGTGCAAAAATGAGTAGAGATGGAAATGCAAGTGTTTTGGTGGAGTTTAAATTGGTTGATCACACTTATGACACAATTTATAAATGCTTTTTCATCTTACAAAATCTTTGGTTCTGATTTTCACTGGAGTGGCATAGTTCATTTTAATTTGACTTCTGCGATGCAATGTAATAGAATTTAATTTGAAGGTGGTGAGATTGGGGAAAAGGTAGATTTACTTCGTAAAGTTGAAGATTCTCAAAGCTTTATCTGTAATACAGCCATCAAAGTATAAATACTCAATTTGTGTAAATTGTTGTGTTGGCAGGTACTTAAGACTAATCTCTAATCAATTTAGAGTTCTCCAGCAGCAAATGGCAGGAGTTGGAAAAACAAAGATTCTGTGAAATGCAAGTGAAAATAGTGCAGCTCACATACCATGGGTCATTTGCAGGAAGATAGACTACTGTTTTGACTGATTAGGATCTTGTCTGCAGAGGGGGACTCCTTTTTGGTTCAGATCAAAATAAGGAAAACTGAGGGTATAGGTCAAGATAGCAAGGTTTGTTTTCCCTCTGGAAGCAATTGCGCCGTCCACTATCCCTTCCTTGCTCTCTGATAACTCGAAATAAATTACAGTGTTGGTATGGAAAAATGGATGAAAAGAACCTCCTATTTATTTCCTGATTTTAATCATTGTACTTTCAGGAAGGAAGAAATCTCGGCGGCAGAAATTAGGAAGTGAAGAAGGACTTGTGCAAGGTAAATCCAAAACTGCTGCTAATATTGTTGCAGCATTAGAGAGAGAGAATGAATGAATGAATTGAGTGAGTGAAATGTATGCCACCTTTAATTTTCTATCATCTTCCCCTTTCCCATTGTTCCTATTTGAACCTGCTGCACAAGTACCAATGCTACATGGTGCTGTGCCTTTGTGGCCATTCTTCATTTATATACTTGGTGTTGGTATGTGCTCTGACCACAGTGAGGGTCACAATGAGCAATAATTTAGCCTGTATTGTCCTTGTTTACATTCTCCCAGAATGAGGTAATTGAGAATATTAATAGGCTTCGGAGGAATTGGGCTGGTAAATGGGCAGAGATCCGCTGCGTGAAACTTTGATGTATTTTGGTTGGAAGCCTTGGGCAAGCTAATATGACTAAACGGTGCAGTTTTAAAGGGGGTTCAGAGCTTTAGAATGTATTTGTACAGAGCTTGGTAGGAGAGCAAGTTGAAACAACTGTTTAAAAAGCCAGTCGGTTTCTTGGCATAGAGTTAAAGCTAGGAAGTTTCTCATAACCCTTTATTAAACAATGGCCAGCACTGAACCAGAGTATGATATTCAATTCTGAGCACCAAACTTCAAGGAGAATGTTGAGGCCTTTGCCTTGGAAGAGATGTAGAAATTTACTGGAGTGGCGTCAGGGTAAGGCATTAATTTGTGAGGACAGACTGGTGAAGATAGGGGCTGTTCCTTACAGAGATTTGATATAGGTTTTCAAAATTATGAATGGCAGACAAAATACTGTTCAGTGGCAGTATGGTTGGTAACTAGAGGAGGAGGGCAGATTTTTCATTGATGAAAGCACTAAAGGTACTAAAACCTTTTTTTCTTTATTGCAGTATTTTTTATGATATGGAATGCACTAACTGAAAGGGAGGTTGAAGCAGATCCATTGATAAGATTCAAAGCAGAATACACGAAGGGAGAAAAAAAAATTAAAGCTACGAGGAAAGAGCAAAAGAGCCTGATCCATTCGCTAGTTTTATCTACAGCCAGCATAAGCACGATGGGACAAATGTCTTCCCATGCTGCATACGATGATTCCGTGGGACAGTGACTGACGATCAGATACCAGAACCTGGGGAAGGTTTTTCCTCATCTTCCACGTGAGGAATGCAGTTGATTTCAGGGGTGTATGAGTCAGGTAACTGTGGGCAAGTAGGTAGCAACTACACATCAATGCAGAAAAATATAAAACGTGCTTTGAGGAAAACACTTCATACTTCAAGCATGTTCAGAGTGAAGGAACTAAAGTATTTAGGAGTTAAGAAAATAATGGATTGAATTATACCAGCAGGGTGCAGACCAAAGGTCTGTAAAAAGGCAGATAAGATTTGTTTTCTGTGTGGGTGCGTTGAATGAGTTATTGGATTTGTTTGATTTATTATTAACACAATAGTTGGGGTATTGTATGCAGTTTCAGGCATCACATTTCAGGAACACCATTGAAGCCACAAGAGATACAACCAGGATTAATTAATGTGTTGGGTGGGAAAAATTAAATAGGCGCCCAAAGTTACGGAAGTAATTAAGAAAGTAAATTGTGAAAAATAATCTCTATTAGTTGATGAATTGAAAATACAGGAAGGTTGTCTCTTGAAGAAAAAAAGTTAAGAGGAAAATCTATATGAGAATACAAAATCCTTTCCTGCTACTAGCCTGTAAGGAAGATGCTACAAAATAATTTTAACATTTAAATAGACAAGTTCTTAAAAAGAATACATGGAGGAAAAGGAGGGATTTGAAAGTAGAGTATGTACCTTTTATTGCCATGCACACAATTGATTTCTGGATTCTTCCTGTGCTGTAATTTCAATTCTCATTTACAACATGCAAGTCCCAATATGCTTTGAAGTTTCTCTGTCTCTGTGTGTGTTGGTGGTGTGGAATATTGCTTTTGGAGTAAAAGCATCAAAGTGACCTTTGCCTCTGTAGTTAAGATTGGTAACTAATCTGGATTGGTTATTGGTTCACTTATTGGTTCAAAGGTAAACTGTTAGGTGAATCCCTTTTCAGTTGTATGTATCTGAAAAGTGTGTTTGTTTTGTAATAACTAGGTGCCCAATTGTTACATTGTCACTTCCTTTACAATCTTAGTGCTGCACTTGTTGGAAAATGCAGGCAATTGAGTAATTCCAACTGTAATGGCCTTTGAGAATGGGTGTGCCTGCTATCAGTTACTGTTTAGAGAAATGACATTACAATGGTACCAGATGAGAATGAGAAGTACCTCAAAGTGTTCATTATTTTCCACCTAGTTTTAATTGGCAAGCATTACATAATAGTAAACATTTCTTTTTTCCCTCCACTTCTCTTTCCTGCAGGCATTTGGTGTATAGATGGGAAATAGTTTCTTAAAACAAAGCCTTATCTGGAGCTTTCTTTCATAGATGTCAACATAGAGGCTAGACAGCCTGCGTCTGCTACCTAATTCAGAACAGTCTGTTGTCATGTACTCCAGGGTGCAATGAAATTCCTTGCTTGTGTGATGCTGTGAAAACCATTTCAACCATTTTGATCCCATTTCACTCAGTGACTACACACACTTTTTTTAAACCAACAGTAACAGGATAGAAATCAATAGCAAGAACCACAATTGAATGTTTCTGTTTTTTCCACCCTCTGGATTTCAGTTCTTGTAATGAATTGCCTAACATCACCCAGTATAGGTACCAAACTTCTTCGTCCTCTTTACCTGCAAGACGATGTTGCTTTTTGTTTGTTTACACGAATGATGTTCATGCACTCTACACACTGCTAGTCACCAACTACAGTTTCAAAATGCCTTGCAGTTTTGTGATTAGAAAAGCTGATACTTTGCACGTTAATTTTTCACACTTGTTTTTTGAACAATTTCTTCATAATGTCCCAATAACTATTCTGCTGTCATAGTTACTTCCTCATTAGAGCTTAGCTTGCAGTGTTAGAAAGGGTGCCTCTGTGCCTGAAATGCTGCATAAACACTTATGTTGGAAGTCGAATCCATTTGGCTAGTTCAAACAGGGAAGTTCATTCTGCATATTTTAAATACACTTCCTTCCTTCACATTGGATCTTTTGGATAGTCCAGCATTGGTGACTAGATTTCCAACTGAAGGTTTAGAATCATGGTTACTTCCAGAATGACTGAGGTATGTTCTTTAATACTAACATTTTTGGCTGGGTTGCACAGCCATTATTATCACTATGTGCAATTTAGTGTATTACTACGTTGCTGGAGGGGAAATTGCTTTCCAGGCAGTGTAACTTAATGTTGCTTAGAATCTGATTGCTTCAGCTGTTACCCGCATCAGTGACAAACCTGAAACCACCAATGTAGTGTTAACTCCAAAAGATAACCCTTCAAATAAACTGAGTTGGAATGATAGAAAATATTATTGCCTTATTATAATTAAATCAGGGTACCACATTAATTTGCAATTTACTGAAACCTTAATGATACCTTTCACATTGATGTTTATGCCTCCTTGTTACCTATATGCATTCGCGTATAGAATCCTTTCTGTCTTGAAATTTTTTTCAATGCCCACAAAATGGCTATCCAGTCTCAAAGGCTGAAAAGTTCTCCCTAAAATAACTTGACCTGCAGACTTCTGGAACTTCAGACAAAAAATACACTGAGGGTTCTATCATTTGTCACTGTAAACTCAGCAAGCAAAATGAAGCCAGCAGTGGTAGCTGGCACTACGTGTGCAGGACTGTGTATCTGGATTTTGTAATGGTCA
>JAUZTB010000072.1:12838993-12849753 GCA_034780895.1 Rhynchobatus australiae
GTGTGTGTTCATCTAGACATGCAGGGACATGGACACACACACACACACACACACACACACACACACACACACACACCCATATAGACTATCAGACTATGGACAAGAATTCTCATGTATGTATGTACATACACACACGTGCGTGCACGCAACACACAAAAATACTCTCAAGTGAACTTAATACCGGAAGTCCCGTTGGTGGGTTTTATAGTACAATCTCCCCAAAGCACCTCAATATATTATTGGATTTTAGATGTAGGAGTTAGTTTCTGTGACTGTAGGAGTGTAAAACCCATCGAGGTAGATGTTGACTCTGTCTTCAAAACTGCCTAACCTCCAGAGCAAATTAATCACCTTGAGTTTACTTTTACTTAGCCCAAGTCCAGTGATATCTTTAGACATTCTTGCTATGTAAAAGATGTTAACTAAAACACACTGTTTCCACAAATTCTGCTGGTTTAGGCAACTGCAAGGCTCCAAAAATGAATTCATTTTAGGTGCAAGGAACAATAGGGCACACTATAAAAGCTTTTAATTATTGAAATATTAAATTTACCATAAAACTGAGCACTTGCATCTACATAGTAGTTGTGAATGACCTTAAAGTTATTTTGCTCATTAAAATCGACCACAATCAGAGGTGCTAGAGTAGACAACCCCATGTACAGTCCATGCTTTCGTGACTATTCACTTTTGGTTGAATTAATAAAACTTCACCAGATTGCCATGCTTAAGTGAATCAAGGGATGTTTTTTAATCCATTTAAAATAAATAGTTATATCCTTAGATGCTGTTTGATTGCACTGGTTCATAAAAGATTTATATTTGGTGATAAAAATGTGGTTTATCAGAAATAGAAATGTGGAAATATTTCGATGTAGAAACTGCCCAGGTTTGGAATGTAGTTTGTGCCTGAATCACAGGCAATGCTGAAAGCAGAACACTGCCCCACTGAGTATTCCTTCTGTTTAATGCAGACTATCCATATAGAACAGTTGGAAAGACAAAGAACAAAGTCTCCATCTCATAGCTGTGTGAAGGAGGATATTCATGGCAAGGTAAGAGATTGGGCCCCTGCAGACAGACAGTGCTCATGTCTGTACTTGTTGCTGAGGGGGTCATCTTTACCAAATCTTCTCAATGAGAAACCAATGGGATCGGATCCATGAATGAAAGGGCGTGGCATCAAACTAAATGTTGTTTCCCACCAAGTGGTGTAGAATTATAATTACCCTGAAAGTCAACTGTAAAAATTGGTGACAGTTAAGTGAGATGCATTTACAGATATAAGAGTTAGGCTGTGTAGTATATTTGAAGTTCTCAGTGTAAAAAGTAACCCCTCACTATCTCTGGGACCTCTGAAACACCTACAAAACTTTGCGATCGCTGTGCTCCAATTCTGACCACTTATATATGTTCAATTTGAATAGCTCCATCAGTGCCATCAGCTGATTGTGCCTGGGAACAGTGAAACTCCCTCCCTACATTTTTCTGCCAAACTCTCCAACTTTAATTCATCCGTTTTGACCGAATTGACCACTTTTTTGTTCACCTGTCCTGATGTCTCCTTCAAGGAGCCTTACTATCAACCTATGGAAGTAACTGGGGACATATGAAGGCATGTTGTGGCTGAGAAACGTTGATCCCTGTAACCTGACTGGTTAATAGTTCTTGTTAATACGTTGAACCATTTCTAGGGATATTTGCAAATTCCTGTCCCTTTACAAATCACAGGGAACTTGCTTCTCTCATTCCATCCAGGAATAGGCAGACAATACCATTCCTTCTGTTTCTTCTCTTTACAAGCAAGACTCTCTAAAATGTGATCTAGAGAAGAAGGTACTTTCTCCCTCCCTGGTAAAAGATCTATCCCTGTTGTATCCCAGTTGTATCTTCCCATTGCTGCCAGTTAATCCATTGCCAGCCCCCTTACCGGTGGGAAGGGCTCCATTCCACACTGCATGATACGTCCTTCTGTTTGTCAAATGGTGTGCTCATTTCGGTTCCCTCTCGTGCTTTGTTTGTGCTTTGGCTCCAGGCTGAGGCTCGAAGGAAAATGATGGAGGAGAAGCTGAAGAGGAAGGATTATGAGATTGAAGTTCTGAAGAGAGAGCTGAGGAAGCAAGGCCAGGACCTGTGTGACACTACAACACGGCTCGTCAACCTCCAGAACTCTCTGGTATGCAGACACCATGCACAAATTTACTGTGAACCAGCTCAAGTGTAAACTGCAGATAGTGTTTCACAAGGTGTAGGTTCATTACAAACCCCTGGAATCTGCCAGGACTGAGAGGATCAAAGCCTCCACTCCTTGAATGCTGGGGGCTCCTCTGTGAAGTGATTCTGGAGTAACCTTTATAAAGCAACTGAGGCTTTATATTTTAGGAGCAATGTGGAGGAAGCTATAGTTTCAACCTTACGATGCTTTGGACATCCTTGGAGTGGTTGATACTGGCACTGAGATGGAAGGTTCCATTCCCATTGCCTTGACCAGTTTATCATTTATGATAAAAATTGATGCGTTCAGCACTCATAACATCTTCAAGGCTAATAACCTGGAGGTGTGACTGGGCCAAGTGTTGTGAACCACAGTCAGTACAGCAGAAGGCATTGGCAGGGAGGGATTAACATGCCTAAGAGACTGAATAAACAAGTTCACTTCAAATGATGGGATAATTTGAGCACTTTGATCATATCTCAATTGACGTTAATCCAGCTCCCACCGTGCTCTCAGGCATTACAGCTCTCTATGTTACTGAATGCATCTCTATTGATATTAGTCCAGCTCTCTTTGCTGTAACTTTATCAAACTGGTACTCTTGATCGTGCAATCAGCATGTTGTTAAATAACTAGCAGGAGAAAATTAAATAATTACAAAAAAAGGTTAATCCTAATTACTTGGTAACATCCTTAATGGGAATCTTCAGTCCGGGAGTCCTTCGGCTGGGATTTGGAATCATACCGTTAGAATCAATTACAGTGGGAGGGTGACATCAGCCATGTTGTGAAAGTGGGTGTTAAAGGGAGCACTGTTTGGGAACAGAGTTAACACCAGTCCTAGCGTGATCTGCAAAAAAAACTACAACTGCTATTGTGAGAAGCTGCAAAGTCAGGTGCCTATTCAGTATAAGGTCTTTGATGGAATGTTTTCTCAGTATAAGACAAACACAGTACAATTCTACTCCAGAGGGTTGTTGACATCCAGATATTTAAAGAGGAAAAAGATAAATCTTTAAAAGATCATAGAATTGAGGGCTGTGGGGACAGGGCACACAGAGGAGATTAGGCCTGGGGCAGATCAGCCGTGACCATATGGAACGGCAGGGCAGGCTTGAGGGACGAGCAGCCTACTCCTGTTCCTATTTTCTCACATGGGATTGAATCCTATACATCAAGCAAGTTATCTTCTGGTACACCTTCACAATCACCTCCCAATGCTTGAGGAAAATCCATTAGAGGGAGGAGGAACTCAGACAGGGAAAGGCCACAGCCTCAGAAACTGGTTCTGAATTCAACCTCCAACCGGCCCTTACACGTATTAAACAATTGAGATTTTCTCTCCTTTACCGAAGGCTCAGACTCTCACTGGGATTCAGAGTCTGCAGGCACCAAACCCCCTCTGGTGCCTCACCCTATATATGTGGATGAGTACTGGGGGAAGGTCACCCTGGAGGAATGCAGGGGGAGAAACCCACATGGGCTCTCTTCCTTTCTTGATCCAGAGGTCCAGAATGTAGAAATATGGGAGAGTGAAAATTAAACTGAGTAACGTCTAATGTCTTTGACAATGTGCCAATTCAGAAAGGAATGCAAAAATGCAGTTAGATAAGCAGCTGTGGGAGCTCACGTCTTAGTGCAATAATCTTTCTTGGAATGAACACCATCTCCCAGCCTGCGACTGCTAATGTTTCTGTGTGCACTGTAGAGAAGGAGCATTGTTTTAGAAATTTCAGTATCCCATAAAGTCTGACAGGAAGCAACAAGATCAGATCAAAAAACTGTAGTGACAGAAAATACAACCAGGGAGGGACGACTGGCTATTAATTTCAGTGGAAAAGTTGTATTTCTGCAGACAAAATGACTACATGTGGACCTAGGGATATGGGAGGTTGAATCAACGTTCTGCTTTGGTTTATTTCTTGCCTCAGGTAGAAGGCTGCTGCAATTCCTGGCATGGTTTGTGTTGCACCTTGAACATACCAGTTCAGGGATATTCAAAGCAAGACACAAAATGACAGACAGGAAATGGCCCTCCCACCCACCCAGTTGTGAGCCCTTGTACAACACAGTGCAGGCACCCTCCACTCTCTAGGAACCTTTTAATCTCCCAGGAGAGGCAAAATAACAAAAAAAACAGGCCAATTAGCAGGAGAAGGTCGTGGAAAATTCTGTTCCAAACCCCTTAAGAAATTAAAACTTCAAAAGATCAAGGCTGTCTCTACTCCTGCCAGAACAGGGCCAGCTCTTGTTTGAAGGTCATCGGGGATCACAGTTCTCTGCATTAGCCAGCTGTCTGTTCCCCAGGTCCAACACCCTGAGAAAAGACCAGCCCAACAAATAACCCAACTGGTTAACCCCATCCTCCCTAACCTATTTATTTGAAATAGTTAGAACATGGACACACATATTCTGGTCACATCATTATGTCGTAAGCAATCAAGCCACCCTGAAGCCTACATTTGTCCTGAGTATAGAGGTCCATTTTGTTGATCCTATCTTCAGAAGTAAGGTGTTTTAAACTGGCATTCGATTTTGTGGCCTTCCTCTCTACCCTTTTAAAATCCTTAATATTCCTTGTCATATGATATTCCCATTGTCATCTTGTACACACTATGTTTTCTTGTAGTGAATTGTCCTCGGAAAAGTCATGAGGCTTCTCTCAGCTTTAGCTATACCATTACAGCTGTGGGCATGGACCCACATAGACTGAAGCACTTACTATCACTTGTGGCTTTAATTCTTCGCTTGGAGAGGTGTTTGGGTGTACCCTTTGATCTGTACATTGCCCTACATTTTCAACTGGTAATCATCATTTTACAGAAGTAGATCAAGTCCCCGACCTTACCTAGATCAGCTTGTTATCCCTCTTGTCCAGTCATAACTCTTGCACATATTGACAAACTGCAAACTTGTGGATTGTTCTCCTCAAGCACACGTCTACATTATGGATGAAAATGGTAAATAGCAAAAGTCCTAACAGTGATTCATGTGGGATATTACCAAACTAATCCAAATCTATTAACGGCAACGTGCTGCCCATTCATAACCCAGTGCAGCAGACAGTAGCTGGTGAAGGCACCATCTGTTGCTCAGATCAAAAGGGATTTATGTTCATTCTGGAGCTGAGGTATCACCTTATCTCAGGCAATGGTAGAGGTTCTTTTGCTGCCTTCACTTACTTCTGGCAACATCGTCCTAGGTTCCCACTCAAAATTGCTTTCTAGTAACTTCTATCCCACCACCTCCCAGACCATTCAGTCACTGCAGGGGCTTGTTGTCATGTGTGGACCTCAGCAGAGAACAGAACCAGAGTCAGACAGCCCACCAACACCCCAGGTCTGGGCTCAGACAATTGCCTCCCTAAATGAGGTGTGTTGAAGGCTTACTGCAATCCCAAACCAAACCCAGCGAGAGGCAGCGCCTTCAGGAGACGAGGAAGGAGTAGAATATCATTTTAATTATCAACCTGCTGGAAGAACTCAGTAGGTTGAGCAGCATCTGTGGGAGGAACGGAATTGTCGACGTTTGGGGTTGAAACCCTGCATCAGTCCTGATCCGTCAACAATGCTGCTTGACCTGCTGAGTTCCTCCAGCAGATTGTTTGTTGCTAAAGACTCCAGCATCTGCAGTCTCGTGTGTCAGCATTTTAATTATATTAGAATAGAGTATATTATACTTTGGATAAGTTGTGAATATACCTGGAACTGGCACAATCTCTAGGGGCCTTAGCACATATCTTGTGATTCTAACCATTAAAACCTGGACCCTGATCCTGTTTGTACAGTCCTGCTCTGTCAATACTTTCTAACATGAAGTTTGATCCAATGGTTTTCTTTCCCAGGAGATGAAACAGAGGAAACTCCCAGAGGAGTGAGAAACAGCTCAATCCAGGATATACAGAAGCCTACACACACTCTCACAGTGCACCCTGGGCTGGTTTATTGCTAGAGAATTTATTTTTAGAGAGACCAATATCTCTGGTATTTCTCCAACTTGATTTGTCAAATGTTAATATTGCATCTTGTGAATTCTTAAAAGACCTGTATTTATGCAAACCTTTCATGGTCTCAGCTGATGAAGTATGTGTTGAAATACAGTCACTGTTGTAACATAAACACTTTTATATGGTTTACACCTAACTGAATGTCGCCAGTTTCACATCATTGATAATTTAATCTTGTTTCATTGACCGGATTCTCAGCAGTACACTGTGTTCCACTAAACTAAGATCTAAGCCTGATTGCCCTCGGAGAGCTGGAAACATGAGTCCTTCCCTTTTCATCAAGAGCCCACCAGGATGTAGTGAAAGTGGATGGGAATTCACTGATCCTCTGACTGGTTCTCTCCCTCCACACAGCCCTAATATAAATGTGCCAGATACACTGCAGTCAGTCTTGCCTTCCATTGACAATCAGTATTTTGGGAACCAGGAAGAACAAAGACACTGTGTGCTCCTTTATAGGTCGGCAGACTTAGGTTGGGAATGAAATGTCTGCAACAATTGGATGGGGCTGGTGTGGGTGTTTGTCTTTCCAAGCTTAATTTATCAAGTTTCTGGCTCCAGGTAATCAACATCCAAGCTTTTGTGGAATAACGTTTCAAATTGAAAGTGTGACCGGAGGGCATTTAGGTTTGATGAACCAAACTTATAATCAGGGACCTGGGCTGTGTGCAACATGTTGACAGTCAGAGACCAAACCCGTTCCTGAGGCCGGATATCCCTGACTTGTTGGATTGCCTATTTGCATGCAAACAGTTGTTGGGTGAATGCGGCATTTTTCCTGGTTCTGTCTTGGAGCAACTGTCCATGTTGGGAGGAACTTTAGTTTTCTCACTTTCCCTCCTTTACTCCAACTGCAAACATTGCCATGGAGATGGGAGAGTGGGAGGCAGGCACACGGAATGATGGGATGGGATGTCACTGGGCACCAGGTTGTTTCAGGAACAAATTCAACCAAACCTCAAACCTCAAAAGGGGAAAAAATAATACTTAGCACAAGCAATTCTCAAGAAATGAGGAACTGTTTATGATCTATAATTGAAAATCCAGGTCTGAAGTTTCCCCCAGATTTCAGCCTTGAAGTTTAAAGTGACCAAGTATCCTGGGATTTGTTGGGGAGAAGTTATCAGATTGGTTGTACGAGTGACATTATAATTGCAGTCACAGAGACTTCCTCTGCTGGGAGATTTCATGAAACTTTAACCACGTTGCAAGCAGAACTGTGGAGAGAGTTCATGGAAGTATTCAGAATTCATATAATACAAAGCAAAGGCAGTTCTTCCGATCAAATAATAAGGGCAAGAGACATCCTACTTCCTGGCTGAAGCTCTGCCAAGGGTTAGGGGATAAAACCCTCATTCATAACAGCTCCCTTTCCTCATAGAGAATGTGCTACAATAAGTTTGCAATCCCCTTTCAGAGAATTCAGCTTCCAGATCATACTGAGTTCACTCTCCCTCCCATGGAGTGCTCACTGCCCCTCCCACAATGCACTCACTCTCCCTCATGTGACATACACACTCTTCTCCTCCTGGTGAGTTTGCTATCTCTCCCCTGGTTAGGTCACTCTCCCTCCTGTCGTGCATTCACTATCGCCGCCATGGTGAGTCCATTCTCTCTCCAGTCATGTGTTTACTTTTCCCACCACAGTGAATTCACCAACCCTTCCATGGTGACCTCCATATCACTCCCATCATTATCACTCCCATCATTAGGTTGTTAGACCACCTGTCTTGACTTCCCCTATCATGGTAAGTTCACTGTCCCACCTGCAGTCAGTTCATATTTCCTCCCAGTGTGGATTGACTCTTCCTCCTGGGGTGAGCACACCCTTTCTCCTGTCCTGATTTCACCAGTCCTCCTGTGCTGCAATCATTCCCTCTGGTGGTGGATTTCTGGTGAGGAAGTTAGAGGCACTTTTCTCAGAGAGACTGTCCAGGTTGGGACAGCGGTCTCCTTGCTGGAACCCCTGAGACTGCCTGCAGAGGACACTTCTCACACACAGGGACAATTGCAAAGTACATCACGGCCAGTGAAGTCCTTCTGTGCAGAAAAATGCAATGGACAACCTGTGCGATTCAGGGTCTTGCTAACAACAAATGAGAGGAATAGCTGGAGACCTTGAACTGTTGGGACACAATATGTGTGAGAGCAAAGAGAATTAAACCACTTCTGAGCAGTGCGGACGTTATGGGGGGATTTCTGCCTGATGAATCCCTGAACTCAGATGAATCAATTTCAGTTGGTGCTGGACTGCTTCAGGATACAGGTCACATCCCATTTGTTCTTCATTCCATTTCACCAGACTATCAGTCTCAGTACCTCCTTCCCACTGCAACCACAACAAATGTAAGATTCGCCATTGCTTTAAATAAATCCTTGGCTAACTCGGGCTCAGTGATATGTTAATACCGCTTATCCTCAATTGATCAAAGGCTGATTTTGGTCAATAGAGGAAAATATTTGAAGATCAAAACCTCAGATCTAGCACAAAACTCATGATCTACCAGGCAGCAGAGATCCCTGCTCTCCCTTCTGTTCTGGAGATCTGGGCTGCCTACAGCAGACACCTCAAGACACTGGACAAACACCCCCAATGCCCTCTCCACAAAATCTTCCAGGCTCATTAGAAGGATAAGCAAACTGACATCCTTTCCCAGACCAACATTCCCACCAATGGCACCTCAGTTCCACTCAGATGGTGACATTGAGCAGGGCGTTTTGTTCATCTGTCTGACAGCAGACTCCTTGTTCTGAACGTGAGACAGAGCAAAAGATTCAAGGATGTGCTTAAAGCTTCTTGGAAGAAATGCAACGTGCCCTTGACTCCTGGGGATCTCTGGGCCCATGATAATTCAAAGTGGAGAAGGAGCATTCAGAGCAGGAAGCAGCAGCAGCAGGAAGAGAGCGGAGAGTCACCTGACCCGGTGAGCTTTTGTTTCTCTCGCCATTTTGCTTGGAGTCTTTAACCATAAAAACGGGAGGTAGTGTCTAGCAGAGCAGCCATCTCTGGAGCGACTATTGTTGAAGTGGTCTTGAGTTAGAGTGGGAATTTAGAGTTTTGACTCAAAGGGGCTTCAACAAGAAGAGACTGAGGCAAAAGAGCAGAGTCGGGATTTGGAGCGAGATTTGGGGCAGGACCTTTGCAGAGAGCAGTAAATAAAGGGAAGGCAGCTATAGACAGAGCGGCCATTGTGTCAGTGGGCCAGTGTTAGAGTGAGGAGCTGAGGCTTTGGTTCAAGGGGCTCTAGGGAGAAGAGACAAAGGTAAGTCTCTGGTAAGTTCCTTTCTTTCTTTGATTTGGTGTTCCCTTTCATGCCAGGACAGAGTAGTGAGAATGGTCCAGGGTCAGTGGTGTGTTCAGCTTGTGAGATGTGAGAGTTCTGGGAGACATCCAGTCTCCCTGATAACTATATTTGCACAAGGTGCATCCAGTTGCAGCTCCTTTACAGACCGTGTTAGGGAACTGGACATGCAGCTGGATGACCTTCAGCTCCTATGGGATACCAAGGAGTACATAGACAAGAGCTACAGGGAGGCAGTCACTCCGAGGCTGCAGGAGGCAGGTAGCTGGGTGACTGTCGGAAGGATGGAGAATAGGCAGGTAGTGCAGAGTACCCCTCCCCTCAATAACAGGTATACTGCTTTGGATACTGTTGGTGGGGGGGACCTACCAGGAGAAAGTTGCAGTGACCACGTCTCTGGCACTGAGCCTGGTCGTGTGGTGCAGAAGGGAAGGGGGGAGAAGAGGAGGGCGGTGGTGATAGGGGATTCCATAGTAAGGGGGGTAGACAGCAGATTCTGGAAATGTGAAAGACACTCCCGGATGGTATGTTGCCTCCCACATGCCGGGGTCAGGGACGTCTCGGATCGGGTCCGCAGCATTCTGAAGGGGGAGGGTGAACAGCCAGAGGTCGTGGTACATATTGGTACCAACGACATAGGTAGGAAAAGAGATGAGTCCCGAATAGGGAATACAGGGAGTTAGATCGGAAGCTGAAAAGCAGGACCTCAAGGGTAGTGATCTCTGGGTAAGAATAGGATGATTTGGCAGGTGAACGCATAGCTGAGAAATTGGTGCAGGGGGCAGGGTTTCAGATTTGTTGATCATTGGGATTTCTGCTGGGGAACGTACGACCTGTACAAAAGGGACAGGTTACACCTGAACTAGAGGGGGGCCAATATTCTTGTGAGTGGGTTTGCTAGAACTGTTGGGGAGGGTTTAAACTAGTTTGGCAGGAGGATGGGATCCAGAGTGGTAGGTCAGAGGTTGGTTCATTTAGTGTACAAGTAGATGCAGAGTATAGAAAGACTGTGAGAAAGGACAAAGCTGAAAGGGCAAAATTGCAGTCAGTTGGATTGGCTAAAGTGTGTCTACTTTAATTTGAAAAGTATCAGGAACAAGGCTGATGAGCTTTGGGCGTGGGTCAGTACATGGAACTATGACATGGTGGCCATTACAGAAACTTGGCTGTCACAAGGGCAGGAATGGCTGCTGGATATTCCGGGGTTTAGATGTTTCAAAAGGGACAGGGGCAGAGG
>JAUZTB010000072.1:12992663-13005826 GCA_034780895.1 Rhynchobatus australiae
CCCCCATCCGTCCCAGGAGACCTCGCCCCTCCGTCACTGGCAGCACCCCCTCGGCCCCGCCCCTCTCCGGCGTCGATGCCCCGCCCATCAGCAGAGTGACCCCTCCACCCCCGGACCCCCATCTCTGTGCTGGGGGTGGGATCCCACGGGTCCCGGGGAGAACCCCACGCAGACGGCGCCGGGGTCGGGATGGAACCCGGGTCTGTGGCGCTGGGATCCAGCGGCTCTTCCAGCTGCACCCCCCGTGCTGAGCACCTGTAGCAGGTGCAGCGAGGCCCCGAGACCCCGGCTGTGCTGGCGCTGCCCCCCTGGTGCTGGACCCCCTGACTGGGCACCGCGACACTCGGACAAGTGACACCGGGGAGACAGAGGGTTCCCTGAAGTGGAGGCACAGGGCATGGGTGGTGCAGGTGGTTGGCACACTTGCCTTCAGCAGTCAGGGCACTGAGTACAAGAGTTATGCTGTGCAAGTCGTTGGCGAGCCCACACCTGTGGAAGCAGTGTGTGTGCAGTTCTGCTCACCCTTCTACAGCCTGGGTGTGGCTCAGCTGGAAAGGGTGCAGAGAAATTTCACAAGCATGTTGCTGGGACTGGTGGGCTTGAGTTACAGTGTAGGAAGCTGAGGGGTGACGTTAGAGGTTTATAAAACTATAATGGGCATCGATCAGGCAAATGGCCACAGTCTTTTTCCCCAGGATAGTGGAGTCTAAAACTGGGCATAGGATTAAGGTGAGAGGGGAAAGATTTAAAGAGGATCTGAGGCGAAACCTTTTCACACAGAGGGTGATAGGTATGTGGAACACGCTGCCTAAGAAAGCAGTAGAGGCAGGTACAATTACAACATTTGGACAGGTACATGGCTGGGAACAGTTTAGATATGTATTAATGATTTGGAAAAGGGGACCAAGTGTAGCATTTCTGAGTTTGCTGATGACACTAAGTTGAGTGGAATAGCAAATTGTGCAAAGGATGCAGAGAGTCTGCAGAGAGATGGGGCAATGTTAGTGAGTGGTGGTGGGGCAATGTTAGTGAGAGGTTACAGGGAGGTGGTCCAAGTGCCCCATGTTTCAAGGGGGCATGTGGAACCAGGGTGGGGTGAAGGGCAGGCTTCCTCTCATTACAAGCTGGATGTCCTCCCTCTGATTGGGCAGCAGCTACAGGACAGCCTGAGCAGCCTCTGGAAATCACACTATCTAACCCTTTACTCCCGCATATCCCTCTATCCCACATTCCTCCATACGCCTCCAGGCCAAAGGGAGAAGAAGGCTGAAGAGGGAGGGAGGGAAGACAATAACTCGCAGAACAATAGACACAGGGACCTGGAAAAGATAGACAGGTCAGAATCAGCACAACCACAAAGTGTTTGAGTCCATTCCCCACCTACCCCCTCCTGAGGTTACCACAGATTGGGGGTTGGGGAAGTGGTGTGGGTCATTACCTTGGATGAAGGCAGTCCGATTATCAGGGAGGGCAAGGAGTTTAATGTTGACGGGACATTAAAAACAGTCCAACCAAGAAATATTAAAAGGTCAAAGTTAAAAGGTACTTTAACTCAACACAAGAAGCATTTACAGCAAAATATATACATCGCTTCGTGGCTGAAATATACTTGGGTCTGAATAATCGTGATTACAGAACAGGTTTCAGAGAACTGTAGATTGGAAAATCTGGATTAATTTGGACACCAGCTAGTAGAAGGTGTAATATTTATGCCCCTCAAATTCCAGGCAACAACGATCTGTCTTCAGCAATAGAATCTAACCACCTCCCCTCAATATACAATGACATTACCACCATCAAGTTTTCACCATCAACATCCTGGGGGTCCACCACTGACACACTGTGGCTGCAGGAGCAGGTCAGAGGCTGGGGATCCTGTGGTGATTGTCCCATCCCCGAACTCCCCAATGCCTGGCTACCATCTACAAAGGCACACATCGGGAGTGAGATGGAACAGTGGCTGGACGAGGGATGTTTGAGATAAGATGTTTGACACCATACAGAACATACATGTGCCTTCCCTCCAACACCAAGACATTGTGGCTACAGTAAAAGCCATCTCACAGAACTGTAGAGGGCTTGGAGAACCTGCACCTAGAGCACTGTGTACAGCTTTGGTTTCTTCACTCAAACAAAGGACATGCCCTCTACACAGGGAGCACCGTGAACCTTCACTGCTCTGGTTGCCAGGATAGCAGGCTTGCTGTATGAAGAATAGACTGTATTTGCTGTTTGCTCCAGAATCTGATTGAAATTTACAGGACTCGTCCAACCAGAAGTTTCCCCTGAGTGAGGAGTTTAGAGCTGGGGTGACAGTCTCAGAGTAAGGGGTGCACCATTTGGAATTGAGGTATGCAGAAATTTCTTCCCCAAGAAGATGGTGAATATTTGGAAGTCTCCACTGGGAGGGTTGAGAGGCTCAGCTGTTGAACTCATTTCAAATGGACATGGAGAGATTTCTAGGCACGGAGGAACTCCAGGGAGATGAAGGTCATGCGGGAGAATGGATGATCAGCCATGAATGGGAGGGTGGGCTTGAAGAGCCAGGCAGCCTCTGCTGCTGCCAGTTCTTATCCACAAAATGCACTACAGTTACTTGCAGAGACTTCTCCAGTGGAACCTTAAACTCCATGGAAATCAACGGCACCAGGGAGCACCACCACCTGCAGATTCTTCAGGTCATCCAAATAAAACATTAAATAGCTTGGCCCTGACCCCTGACCCCAACCTGGACCAGACCCAATCTCTTCCACGCTCACCCTCTGAACCCAACCTGGCCCTGACCCTAATGTTCCTGTCCTGATCTTCCCCAACCCCTGACCCCAACATCCCTCAGAATACCCCCCCCCACCAATAACAGGAGAACCCATCCCTCTGACTGGAAGTTGTTGGGAACCCCACGTCCAACCTGGAGACACCACAGTGTTCGACTGGTCTTTGGGTCCTGTCCGCAGCAGAGGAGGTGGAGCTGTTCCTGAGGAGATACTGATTGGTGGAGTCGTTGGTGATGTCTGAGTCCCAGGGCCAGGCGATGTTGGGCGCTCACCGGCTGGACACTGGAACCACAGATGGGAGTCAACACCAGAACCTGACTCCAGCAACCCACTCAGTGCTGGGTCACTTCACCACAGTGAGATCTGCACAGGACAGGTCAGCCCAACACCACATCCCACATTCACCCTCCCTCCTCTCCACCTACCATCTATTCCTATCCCCACCCCCAACTCGAGCCACCCCACCTACCCCACCCCTAGTGTCAGCTCTCTCTCCATCCATCCTCAGTGTCTTTTGTGCCCATGTTTATGTTCATGTGTGCTCTTCCTGAATGAAATACAGATCAATTTGAAATGTGGCAAAATAAAAGACAGATGATGTAGGTTTTCTTGACCACAACAGAATTCAATTAATCAGTTTTGAAAGGGCTTTCACCTGCTCCATTCACCAGATCCTGCAGATGCTCAAAGCCTGTAGCTCCAAAACCAGATTGTTTGATAAAGAGATTCTACAACAACCTGGCAGGCCAATTGTCGTATGTCAATTTAGGTAGGCTTTTTCACATTATTTTTATTTTGTTGTTTTGGCAAGAATAATTTCAGACTTCCTAGACAGCAAGTAGTTCCAGCAGCCAGGAGAAAGCAGAACACAAAGAGTGAACTACGTTTTTACACAAATAGGACATATGGTAAGCATCCCACCTTCAGCACATCAAGATTCTAGAAGGTTTAATATTAAGATGCTTGGGTTATAAAGAGTTATCACTTAAAGCCTTTCCAGGCATAACAAGGATTTTGGGAGTTAAACATACAGTATTAAAAACCATTGGATACTATTTTAATTAACGTAAAGCCAGGCACATTTCCCCATATTGGCAAATTATTAATTATTCTTAAGATTATAAAGAAATGAAACAAGAGTGCCTAGAACTTCATTACACTCCACTAGATTTGCATAGCTTTTTCAGCAGTACTTGCAGCCAAGTGCAAGTCTTCCAAAGATTAGGATTTCAATATCCAAATGCGACTGTAGCGCCACTCACCAAAAAAAACACAAAAAAGGTAGGATGGTTAGTCTTTTGAAAGATGGATGATGTTGCAACTAGAACTACATCTGCTTTGTTCAAGTGTCACCATATCAAATAACCAGGGTCTACCTGGATGGCGTACCATACAAGAACATAAGAGTAGGCCAACTGGCCTTTTGAGCCGACTTTGCCATTCATCAAGATCATGGCTGATATTCTACCTCACATTATACTCCTTATCATCCAATAGTTTATCAATCAATGCTCTGAGCCTCAACAGCCCTTTAGGATAGAGAATTCCAAAGATTCACCACAGTGCCTGAAGATATTTCACCTCATCTCAACCCTATATAGCTTATCCTTTAGGCTGAGATTGTGAACCCTAGTCAAAGATTCCTCATCCAAGGGAAATATCTTCCATACATTCAGCCTGTTAAACCCTGTAAGAATTTTTTAAGTTTCAAGGAGATCTCTTCAGCACTAAAGAATCTAGGCCTCGTCTATTCATACAGCAAACTCACCAACCCTGGAACCAGTCTACTGAATCTTTAGTGAAGATTTCCCTCTAAGGCAAGCAAATCCCCTTTTTTAAAAAAAACTGTGCACTGTATTCTGGGTACATTGAGGCCCTAAGTAACTGCACACAAGATGCTTTTAAACTCCTGTACTCAAACTCTCTCATAATAAAAGCTGACATACTATTTGCTTTCCTAATCAACTGCTGCATCTCCAGGTTGGCTTTCAGTGACTTGTGTACAAGGACACCTGAGTTCCTTTAATCATCAAATGATGCCTAATTGCTGACCATTTAGTAAAAACACTATGCTTTTCTGCACCAAAATGGATAAGTTCATATACTTTACATGACATCTTCCTTGTTCTTAGCCTTACTCAGCTTATCTACTTCCCCTCTTTACATCCTCCTCTCTACTCATGCTCCCACCTAGTTTTTGAATCCTCACCAAACTTGGAAATACCACATATGGCTCTCTTAGCCGATTGAAATGGACACACCACCCCACCACCTCCCCTTTCAAATACTGATAGTTGTGAAACCACACTGGTCACAGCCTGCCACAAAACAATCCATTATTTTCTGCCAGAAAACAATCCACAATCTCACCTCATTTTCTATCCAAATAACTATTCTCAATCCACCAATATATTACCCCCTCCAATTCTGTGCGCTCCAACCTCAATCAACATCCTACATTGGGACTTCTGAAGTGGTATTCAGAGCAAGGTAAAATACAGGTGATAGGAAAACAAGCCCATAAACAATAATCATAACAATCAATAACTTGAGTGTATACTTGAATGCAAACAGGTTGTTTGCATCCAGTTGAGTAAATCAATATTCATGACCATATTGCATGTTGTCTTTGCAATAGATACATTTTTCATTTTAAGGACTGGATCTTTGTTGTTGGTGAGTGGAGCTACAGTTGGATCCAGCAATAGATCATTTCCAAGCGCTGGGTTGGTTTTCTTGATACACATGTAGGGCAAAGAATCAAGTAAAAATACTAAAATCAGTTGAATATTCAATGGATTTGAATGTCTGATAAACTAATCAGGATATTAAAAATCAAACAATGCTCCCTCACTACAAAACACCCACAATGCAATGTCAGAAAAATAGCTGAAGGAGAGAAAGGAACCTGTGTAAGAGAGGTTGTGTATAAAGGAGTGACTGCAGAGATTGAGATGTAGATTACATCAAGAAAATGCACTATGGCATAAATTTAGTTTTTTAGTTCCATTCTTGCAATTCTTGAAGATTTCAAGGCTGGCATACTAGGATGGACTTTTATTCTGAAGAATTCTGCTTTTAGCTCATTCACACTAGAGTTACTACAGTATATTAACTATTTAATTGAATATTTTTGGCAGAGGTTAAAAAACAAATATCGTCCATCCTGAAGCAGGAACAAATTATTATTGGTGTAAATTTCTAGGTTGAGTAGTGGACATCAGCTCTTTATTAAGTTTCCCAAAACATAACTAAATAATACCCTGTGGAGATCAATACAATTTGGAAATGAAAAAATATGCCTTATTCACATGTTTACAATCATAACAGTCAAATACAAGAACAGCTTAAATGTTAACCTGGATCCAGTGGTCATTGAGGGTAGGCTTGCATCTTCCTATCAACATAGTGATTCATAAAAGAAGCAAATTTTCTCTTCCCAGACCAAACCACAGACCACCTACAGACAAGGGAACAGAAAAATATCTAGCCACTGAATTTCCAGTATCCCCAATCCATACAATGCAGTAGGAAATCCAGTTCCAAATTAGCCCATATGCTAAAATTATAACTTGTGGATCCTAATAATGTCAAATTGATAATTCTAACACAAGTTAATTATGATTTATGATACTTCTATTAAGTACAGTTGTCTCATTACATTAGAGATGCTATATAAACAGCAGTGGTTTTGCAATGGAAAGGAGGACATTACAAAGTGCTTTACAAACTGCTTTTGAAGTTGGAACACAGGCAATATAAAGTTATATAACAGTATAGAATAGACTCAGAGCCAAAATTTTAAAACTTTAAAAAAAATTTTCAAACAATGTTTGTGTTAAATGATTAGCAACCAAATCTAAAGACAATAGAGCTGCATCACAACGTGAAGATACAATTTACAGAAATTGGTTCTCTCAATATTAGCATATTTGGAGGGAGGTCAAATTATTTTAATGGCCAATTCTATATTTCATAACATCTCAAGTCTGATAGACAGATAATTTAATGAATCAGCTGCTCATTATTTGAACTCTGGTCCTCTTTCCCCCCCCCCATTTTTCTGGCTTTGGGCATCACTGCCAAGGCCAACATTTATTGCCCATCTTTAATTCCCCTGAGAAAGTGGTGTTCAGCCGCCTCCTTGAACTGCTGCAGTTTCTCCCATGGTGCTGACGAAGATGTAACTCTAGAATTTAGACCCAGCAGCAATGAAGAAATGAAAATATATTTTCCAAGTCAGGAAGGTGTGCAACTTGGAGAGGAACATGGTGTGGGCATGCACCTGAAGCCCTTGTCTTCCTTGGTGTTAGAGGTTACAGGGAAATGTCAGAGTAGCCTGAGCAAGCTAATAGAACACACTACAGCCACTGTGCATCGTTGGTGGAGGGAATGAATGTTTAGGGTTGTGGACAGGATACACATCAAGCAAATTTGCCCTGGATGGTGTTGAGCTTCTTAGTGATTATTGGACTCATCCAGGCAAGTGGAGAGGATTCCATCACACTGCTAACTTGTGCCTTTTAGAGTAAATGACAAACTGCTGATGCTGGAAATCTGAACTGAAAATGGAAAATGCAGGAAAAAGTCAGGCAGCATATGTGGAAAGAGAAACAATTAATGTTGCAGGTTTGGGATCCTTCATCAGAACCAAGAGAAGTTACTCTCTGTAGCAGCAAAGGCAGAGGAGGGCAATGAGTGGAACAAAGGGAATTTCTCTCACAGGGTAAAAAAAAGCAGTAAAGCTCCTTTATACAATTTAAAAACATTACCAACACATTACAGAGATAGTGCAGACTATTGGGATACGCCCAGCAGACCAGACTATACAAATGAAAGAAAAAGGAAAAAAGCGATAGCAGGCAAAAATCACAACCCAGATACAGACAGAAAGATCATGTTGTCTCAAGTTGAAGAAATTGATATTGAGCCCTACAGGCTGCAACATGCCCCGAAGAAAGATGAAGTGGTGGTCCTTGAACTTATGTTGGCCCCTGTTGTAATAGTTCAGGAAGCCATAAACAGAAGTCAGCATAGGAATGAGATGGTGAAATGAAGTGGCAGACTATCTGAAACTCACGGTCACTCCTGCGGACTAATCACAGGTGTTGCACAAAGCAAACATCAAACCTACATTTAGTTCCTCCAAAGCAGAGGAGGCAACATTGAGAAAACTGAATGCAGCACACTAGATTGGAAGAATGTAAGTGAATATTACCTGAATGGCTGTTTGGGCCCCTAGATGATGAGAAGGGAAGAGGCAAAAGAACAGGTACTGCACCTTCTGCACTTGCATGGGGAAAATGCCATACGATGGGGAGGGTTAGTTGGGGACAGAAGAACAGACCAGAGAATCACAAAGGGAGTGGTTCCTTCTAAATGCTGAAAGAGGAGAGAGGGGAATATGTCCAGTGAAGGCAGATCAATTGAATGTGAAGGCTGATGGTATAGAAAGGACGGACCAGGGAAACACTGTTCTTGCTCCAACCAGAAGGGGTGAGAGTAGTAGTAGGGGAAATAGATGAGGTGCAATCAAGGGTTCTGACAGAGAAAAAAAACATGGTTTGTGATGGAGATGGAGGAAATGACAGAATGGAGTCCTTATAGGAGGCAGAATGGGAAGAAATCTAGCAAAATGTGGTAGTCTGTGGACTTGTAGTGGATGATAGTAGCATCGATGGGTGATGGGCATTGAAGTTCCCCATCCAAAGTACAATTTGTGCCTTTGTCACTTTCAGTGTTACTTCCAAGTGTTGTTCAATAAGAAGGAACACTGACTAATCAACTAAGGGATGATATATGATGACCAGGAGCATATTTCCTTACCAGTGTTGGCCTGATGCCAACAGATTTCATGAGGTGTGGAATCAATGTTGAGGATTCTAAAAGCTATTTCTTCTTACCTGTAACCCATGATGGATCTGCCCTGACTGGGACAGGACATACCAAGCAATTGTAATAGAGGATTCTGGCTCATTGAATGCAAGATATGATTCTGAGAGTGTGCCAATGTCAAGCAAAAGCCTGATTAGTATGTGGACAGCTCTCCCAATTTAGATACTGGCCTCCTTATGTCTGCAAGGACAACAGAGCTGGGAGCAACTTTGCCCTACACAAATTAGGTACCTAGGTTAATGTCATGTGGTTCACCCAGTTTCCTTCTCTGTTTCAATGTTGTGGTACAATCAAGTGGCTTGCTATGCCATTTCATAAATTTAAGAGTCAACCATGAATTGGGTCTAGGCTCATGAAGGCCAGACCATACAGGGATACCAGATTTCTTGTCCAGAAAGACATTAGTAAATCAGCTAAGTTTTACAACAATCCACTATTCTTTGTGGTCATCATTAAGACTAACTGTTACTATTCCAACAATCCAGATTAACTGAAGTCATATTCTACAGTTCCAATGGTGGGATTTGAACAGTGGTCCCTGGATTGTTAGTCCAGGCATGTGGATTACCAGTGCGATAATTTAATCACTGCACTGCTGTCTTTCATCAAACTGTTTCTTATTCCACAGATGCTGCCTGACCTGCTTAATATTCTAGCATTTTGTCATTCATTTCATCCCAGCACAAAACAGATATGGGCTCTCAGCACAAAACTGCTGCAAATCAGAAAAGGTCATACCAGTGTAGCAAAGAACATTGATGTGTATGGAAAAAGAAACAAACCCGCTTGGTAGATAATCAGCCTTAGAGAAGGCAACTTCCAGCATCTGCAGATTTTGCTTTTCCAACTCTGCCTTGTAATACCATTTATGTGCAACCTGAAGAATTTTCAAAACACCTTACACAGTGGCAGAAATTCAGCAAAAATCACAGCCGACATGCAAAAAGCAGAACCCCACAACAGAAAATGAATTGAATTCTTTTGTTTTATTTTGGTGGTGGTCAAGGAAGAATTTGAGACCACATTTTTATTGAATTGATTGTTTGCATTAATTTAAGCAGACACAACATTCCCTAGTTGGTTTAATATGTCATTCAAAAATCTGTCACCAGTACTAATCCAACATCCTTTCAGTACTGAAAGGCAAGACTGAGTCACACTGACTTGCTCAACAAGCAGCTTGATACCATTCTTTTGGCAGAGAAGCAATAGCAGAGAAATGGCAGAGAAATGTTAGCAGAAGGTACAAGAAGAGCCTGACTTTCTACTTAGCCAAGCTGCAATTCAAAGTTTGTGGAGCAAGAAATTGCATTGGAACATGTGGTTTCAACTTATTCTAGCTAATAAAGACAGGATACAATTTTGTGCAAGGATTTCAAGTAAAGATAGGCATCCAGGGGGATGTGGGGGTGGGGGGTTGATGGCAAGGTTTTACCATGGACTGCCGCAGACACTATTTCTAATGCCCAAAATGAAAGTATTCAGTTCTCTAATGTCAAGTTGATGAGAATGAAATTTAGGTTTATTTTTGGAACAAGTTCTCCTTGCCTCATTCTATCAACAAATTTTCCCTCTTAAATAAGTCGTAAAGTAAATTGCAAACTTAAATTACGATTCCACAAGGGTCAAGTAGCAACTGTGGAGGCAAAAGGTGTATGCCAACATTTTGGGCTGAGACCTTCTATCAGTTATAAAATGAGGTCCTGTTTAAGCTTCAATGCAACAGTGCAGGATGGCAAAGACAAAAGGTCAGAGTGGGAGCAGAATGGAGAAACAAGACAATAGATAACCAAAATCAAGCTTGTAGTTTGAAAAGAGGACATCTGCAAAGAGGTCATTCAATCTACAGGGGACCACATCATTAGCACTTAATGAAGTGTACTAAATTGAAAGTAAATTGCAATGTTCACTTAGAAGGAGTATATGGGTCCCAGAACATCCAGAAGGGAAGTGGTAAAGGGGCACGTGTTGCATCTTCTGTGGTTGCACAAGAAGGTGGGTACTGAGAAAAAATGGAAGAGTGGACTGGAGCAGTACAGAGGGAAATGACCTCACTGGAATGCTAAAAGGGGAGGGGAAGGAAGATGCATCTGGCAGTGGCATTCTGTTGGAGACACGGTGTTTTTGGTACTTGATGCTTTTGGATTTAACACTTAAAATTAAAAGAGAGAGGCTAGAAGAAAATTCTTTTAGATTTTGGAGCACATCAAAGGCCTGTCAACAGTAACTCCCATGACCATCAACATTTATTTTCTTACTGGAAGACAGGCTAATAGAGCAGTACTAGCTAACCAGTTGGCACTTACATGTCTGTAGATGAACTGCTAAACGGTGGTTGGTACAATACTGCTACAAATTTGGGATGAAGCACAAAAACTATAGCACAAAAACCAATGCACAAATGAACCCAGACTTTCATTTGTTTTGTGAACTCCAACCATTAAGTTTTATAATGTCGATCACAAATGAGGTTTTCTTATCCCTTTCAAAAAGAATTCAAATAACGGCATCAGAGAGAAATTCAAACTGATTTGTCTCATCTTGCTCTCAAAAGCACAAAATAATCTTAGTGCACTGACAAGTACCCAAGGAGTCAGCACCTTGTGCTTTGTAGTAATAGTCAGCAACAGTACACGAAAGTCCTTGGTAACTTCCCACTGAAATTGGCTGCCTACCAAAAAAGTAACAAAGAAGATTTTGACTTGAAGTCTGGTTTTGACGGTGAACCATGCCATTCTGCACCCCTCTACTTCACTCATGCGAGTTGTACAGCATGGCAGCAAGAACTGAAGAAACTAATTATCCCAAGAGCTGACAAGCTTGGAGATGGGAACTCGTCACAATCAGAATCAGATTTATTTTCACCGACTTGTATGACACAAAATTTGTTGTTTTGCAACAGCAGAACAGTGCAAAGACATAAAATTACTAAGCATAAATAAAGTGCAAAAAAGAACAACAAGTAATGTTCATGGGCCTTTCAGAAATCTGATGGCAGAAGGGAAGAAACTGTTTCTGAATCATTGAATGTGGGTCTTCAAGCTCCTGCACCTCCTCCCCGATGGTAGTAACGAATAGATGGCATGTCCCAGATGGCAAGGGCCCTTAATGATGGATGCTGCCTTCTTGAGGCACCACTTCTTGAAGACATCCTCGATGGTGGAGAGGGTTATGCCCACGAAGGAGCTAACTGAGTCTCCAACCTCTGCAGCCTCTTGTGATCCTGTGCATTGGAGCCTCCGTACCAGGCAGTGGTGCAACCAGTCAGGATGCTCTCCACGATACACATATACAAATTTGCTAGATTCTTTGGTGACATACCAAATTTCCTCAAACTCCTAAATGAGGTAGAGCCACTGACGTGCCTTATGATTGCATCAATGTGTTGGGCTCAGGACAGACCCCCCGAGATGTTGATGCCCAGGAACTTGAAGCTGCTCACCCTTTCCATTACTGATCCCTCAGTAAGGACTGGTGTGTGTTCTCCCAACTTCCCCTTCCTGAAGTCCGCAACCAATTCCTTGGTCTCGCTGACATTGAGTGCGGGGTCGTTGTTGTGACACCACTCAACCAGCCGTTCTATCTCACTCCCTTCTGAGATTCTATCAACAGTGATGCAAATTTATAGATGGCGTTTGAGCTAAGCTTAGCCACACAGTCATGAGTGTAGAGAGAGTAGAGCTGTAGGCTAGGCATGCATCCTTGAAGTGCATCTGTGTTGATTGTCAGTGAGGAGGAGAGGTTATTGCCGATCTGCACTGACTGTGGTCTTCTGATAAAGGAAGATAGGTGGCTGGCTATGCCCCTGAACTTACGAGGGTAACAGGCACTGTGCTGAGACTTGCTGATCAGCGGGAGGAATTGGTGAGGCAACCTCCCATTGGCAGACTATAACAGGAGTATGCTGAAAGAAACTTATGTTCTTCCAATGGTGTGCCACTAGCAAATTCAATCCTATTCAATGTCTGAATGCTCTCTGTAGTAAAGTACTCTGGCAAAGCTGAATCTACTTTTAAAGGAAAGTTCAGTGACTGCAGTTATAGGTTTCAGATCATATGATGTGTCACCATAGAAAAGGCAAAAGAATATACCACAAGATGTAAGAATTAAGGTGAATAATATGTTTCTGAAAACAAAGCCAACGTACAAAAATCAGCTTAATTTTTATAAGCCAGCAACAATGTTAGAAAATGAAATTTAGGAGTTCCCATCATGTTACAGAGGAAATGAATCCAACTAGAAACCATGAGGTTTTAGGTTCGATCCCTGGCCTTGCTCAGTGGGTTGGGGATCCGGCGTTGCCATGAGCTGTGGTGTAGGTCGCAGATGTGGCTCGGATCCCGCATTGCTGTGGCTCTGGCGTAGGCCGGCAGCTACAGCTCCAATTAGACCCCTAGCCCGGGAGCCTCCATATGCCGTGGGAGTGGCCCTAGAAAAGGCAAAAAGACAAAAAACAAAAACAACAACAACAACAAAAACAAAGCTAAGAACTAC
>JAUZTB010000072.1:13018276-13032572 GCA_034780895.1 Rhynchobatus australiae
ACCTAAGTATTCCACCATAGGTCAGGTCCAGACATGCCGGAATCAGGTCAGGCTCAAACTGGATTATAATTTCATGCAAAAATGCATTCCCTACATTACTACAATGATTGCACTTCAAAAATACTTAAAATCGATTATGAATTTGTTCAGTAAATCATGAGGTCATAAAAGTTCTTATTTGAAAGCTCTCTTTAGGACTACATACCAGACCTTTTATCACAGTATTATTGTAAAGAAGCTTGCAAAAGATTCACTGGACTATTTTTCAAGTTGATTACCACAGCTAACAGATGCTTACGCCCACTGTCCCACAACACAAATGCTACTTAGACTGAGAATCAGTCCCCACAACCACCACCACCACCCCCACCACTTCCGTGCTTTTCCAGCCCCACTACAACGCACTACAAGACCTGCAATCACTTGATAATCATGATGTTAAGTGAAAACAAACAAAATTAACACCTACAGCTATATCAAGCATTACTCTTATCTGCTTGCTATGGGGAGAGTGATTCATGGCAAGGATACTGATTACAGGATCTTGGATTTTATAAATTGTGACTTCCTTGCTCTTGTATTGCTTCAATGAACATTTATAAAATGCTGGTTCAGTCACAACTGAAGCAGTGTTTTAGTTCTGGGTGCCACACTCACTTTGGGACGTGAAGTCTTAGGAGAGAATGCGGAAGAAATTTACCAAAATTATTCCAGGAATAAAAATGGAATAATAGAATTTAGTTATGTGGGAAAGCTTGGGTTGTGCTCTTTGGAATAGAGGTACTTACAAAGAGATCTGATAAAAAATATGAAAAGCTTGGATGNNNNGAAACATTCCAATTGGCAAAAAACACACTGAATGAAGGTGACTGACAGAAGACCTAAAAGTAACAAAAAAATATCTGGTTAGGGAATATACTGCCAGGGATAACGGGGAGACAGATCCAATTGTAGTATTCAAAAGGGAGCTAGATAAGTCACTGAAAGGAAAGATTTGCACGGCTATAGGGAGAGGACAGGGGAGTGGGACTAGCCTGATTGCACTTCCATACAGTACAGACTCGATAGACTGTACGGCTCCCTTTCACATTATGACCATTCTGTGTTTTATAAGTGTTCCGATAATACTGACAAAAGCTTGAACTCAATTAAATTATCTGTGCTAACTGACAACCTAGGAAAACCCTGGAAATACTTGTGTCTCACATACCCATTTACCATCATAAAACTCCTGCTGGAGAGTCACCAATGTGAACATTCAGGTAAAATATGATTTGTTCAGTTATGACGTACTATTTGTTCTAAAACCCTACACCCTCACTTAACAGCTTCACACATGGATCAACATGAAGATAAACTGTTAGAAAAGCTAATGTGCATTTTATATTATATTCCAGCAATAATACTATTTTTAAATAAAGAAAAGAAACAACAAACCTAGCCAAGGTTCAACAGACCTTACAGTGAAGACAGCCAGTTGAGAATATTAAAATATGAACATTTAAACAAAAAAATCATATAGTAAACAGTCTATTCGAAAACTTTTTGGTTGATTTATCAAATATAGAATAAATGAAGACCGGAAATTAACCCAGGTACCACTACCAGTTGTACATGACTACCTTCTAAGATCTCACTGCAACCCCTGCTGTGTTCTGGGTGCAACTTAGAACAACTGCCAAACATCTACATAATAAATCCTTTGTCAAAAGAACAATTGATCTTCAGTGAAGTGAATGAGAAACAAGCATTGGAAACACTACACTGGCAGTAGGGTGAGCAGGTAGTTCTATCACTTCAGTATAATGATAAACTGCATAGAAACATTGGAATGGAATAAAAATCAAAATATTTTGGACAATTAATGGGCCTGTTTAAATAGGGTCAAAGTGATTTCAGTTAAACTTTAATGAATAAACAATTTGAATACTGTCAGCATTATTTGACAGTGGCTAACAATCCACATCAAAACACAGAAGAGCCAGAATATTAGTAAGGTTCCTCACAAACTATAACAGGTGCTGTTGGCCCAGAGATGGTCATGCATTCTGTACTGGTATTATATGTTCCTGTCTTAATTTTAAAACAATTTACCAACCAAATCCAGGCAAAAAAAATTATGATTCTACTGACATTACTATTTAGAATATCAAATTCAATACTGTAAATCCTATACTGCTCTAATACAAAACCCATCAATGGCAATACTATGCATCTAGCAAACTGCATATTGGATCAGGGATGTAAACCTGCATCCAACTGAAGATTCAGGTAAACAAATCCGTCCAAGATCTCAATATTCCAAGCAGACAATTATGTGAAACATGTAGCAAGCTTTAAATATCCAGAGATCAACAAAAAACTTTTTCTCTACACCAAATCACCTGACATTTTGAAAACTACACTTAAGAGTGTAGATTAGTCATTTATCACACTTTGTGCACACTACAATTGGATAGGCAAGCACAAACTTCCTTCTGAGTATTTGTGTCCTGCACAAAGCTCCCAAGCAACCTGTAATAACAAAATTTACAAATGCAGTTATTGGTGCCAAAAGAAACCTGCATACTTTGGCAGTAAAATCACGAACAGAAACAGAAGCCAAAGAAAAATCCAGCCAATTTATTGGAAGGATTAAAATTTACATTTAATTGAAACTGCTTAAGTAGAAAACAACATAGATTGACTGGCTAATAGGAAACAGAGCATGCATAAAAATAGGCCTTTTCCTGGTTCGCAATATGCAACATGGGATGCACCTCAATGATATCAGCAGTGGTGCTTCAACTTTTTACAATTTCTGTAAATGACAGATGAGAGCACCAAGGTTTGCTAAATCTGCTGATGACATAAACTGTGTATGGTATTGCGATCTTTATTTAAGAAAGGATGTTAATGCATTGGATGCGGTTCACCGAAGATTTACTAATACCTGGTACAGGAGGATTGTCTTAAGAAGAAAAGTTGCACAAGCTAGGCCTATATCTGCTGGAGTTTAGAAGAGTGAGAGTGACATGATTGAAAAATACAAGATCCTGATGATAGGGTGTTGACAGATATGTGGAAAGGACATTTCTGCTTGTGGGAGAACTCTCACACCAGGGATCACTTTAAAGAGTTATCAATTTTAGGTAGCCATGAAGCAAAACATTTTTTTCCCAAGAGAACATGAGTCTTTGGAATACCCTTCCTTGAAGAAGAGCCTTTGAATATTTTTAAGGCTGATGACAGATGCAGATAGTTGATAGGCAGGAAGGTGGAAGGTTACTGCTGATACAAGAAGTCTCCAGTTTACAACAGGGTTCTGTTCCTGAGAACTGTTTGTGACCTGAAATGTTCGCAAGTCAGAAATAAACAAAAACAGTGCATGGAAGAGGATCACAAAAACAGCTGTGATGAGAGAGCCAGCAGGCATGGGAAGAGCTGCTGCCAACTGGTGAGTGACCAAATGAGTCTGCTCAGCACTCCCAGCTCAACCCAGGCCCAAAAGGAATGCCCCATTCCTACCCAGCAGAAGATCCCTGTAGCCCCGCAGCAGCCAGCAAATAGATCCCCATCCACCCTACTGGTTTCCTAAATGCTCTATCACATGTACAGGATGTCCGCAGGTTGAGCATCTGTGACCTAGGGAGGACCTGTAGACCAGAACACAGATTTGAGGCTACAATCAGATCAGCTATGATTTTGATGAATGGAGGTGTAAGCTTCAGTGTTCACAAAAACAGCTGATTTGTCACTAAATTCTCACTTTGTTAGTTACTTTGCTTTATTCATATTACTGAATAAATCAAATTAATTGGACAAAAAATGTCCACCAATACACTGCAGGCTGCCAACAATGGAAACCAGGAAGGTTTATGGGAAAACTAACTGCAGCAGAAACACTCAGTTTGAAATTCATGAGTCAGACACTTCATCAGCATTGCAAAAATATTGCCAAATGCCACTTGCTGCACCTTTAAGTCAATAAAACATATTATTGTCTTCTCTTTTGAGGGACAAAGTATATTTTACTTCATGTAAGCAGACACTATTTCTACTAAAAGATAAGGTACTTCAAGTTAGTTAAGATTAATTTACTTCAACCAGTGTTGCATAAATTATCAAAACTAACATTTTTAGGAATTCTACAAGTGTGATAGAGGATGATGATGATGGCTTATGGTGATAAGGTAGTTATAAATTTAGATGAACTATGGTGACATTACAGCTTTATTATGGATACTTTCAGACTATTTAGGAGTGATTGGGAGAGGCTGAAAGAAAACCTAGGTTCTGCTCTTGATCAAAAAAGCACCGGCAAATTTTGCCTAGGACAGACTTGTGTGTAAAAACCTCAACGCTCAAATTGACTATTCTGGGTGGAAACATAAAAAGTAGCACCTTGCATAAAACAGATTTACTAGTACTAATAGGACCATATCCAAAACCAAGAAATTAAAAAAAATTAAAAAGAGCAAATCAATGATGTGCCAGACAACATCATACCATTAGCCCAGAGAATGGGGCGTAAAATTGTCCACAATAAGCTCTTAAGGAAACAGGCCAAGATAGAAAAGATTAGCGTTTGACTTTTTCTCTAGAGCACAGCATTTGCTTCATTTTGGATATTGTTTTACCTGGAAAGGTCTGTATTGTGCAGTGAACACAAGAAAGTATATTTGGAAGAGAAATAAAAAATGAAATGATTATGTCAAATGTGCTATTTTCTTTTCCCATTTTACCAGATCCTAGTAACAGTCACAGAACTATACTCTGCTGCAACATAATCTAATAATAAAACTGACTTTATTTAGATAAATGCTTTTATTTTTGGCTAATAGGATGAGTTGGTACTATTTTGCGAACTCCAAATTTTGTAAACTATTTGGTACTTTCAGCCCTCACTAGTCATTACATTTTACAGGTTTTACATATTGCCCAGTTAATGGCATGCTAATTATGGTTATAATTGTAGCCTGTGACTACAATTCCAAAGACCCAAGACCTTCATTCCAAAGCAGACACAGTTTTCTACTTAAATCTATGGCATTCTGGTCAACAAAGAGGGAATTGAGGCAAAACACAGAGTAAATTGTTAGACAACCACTACAATTCAGAAACCATATTTGAAAAGTACATTTTGCTATACCATTAATGCAGAATTCTATCTTCCATTCTCTCCTAGGCTGCCATTCAGTATCAATTAACAACTCTTTCAAATCAATGCCAAGGTAATAGTCAAAACGTTATATTAACAAGAAAGGGACAACAAAATTTACAAAATTGTTTGGTGAAAGAGTAGTTGAAGAAATGCAGTCCTGGGACTACAACCTTCTACATATTCCAGGCAAATTGGCCAATGGCTCTGTGTCTGTCCTAACAGATGAAAAATGGTCATTTGGTCAAGTTACCAGAAAGCTGCCATCATCTGTGAAGTATCCCTGAAAGCATGGGAGGCAGCAACATATCTCAACTATTTTGTGTTATATGAGGATTTGAAGGCCATTGCATTTTTCTAACTTTGTGCAGTCAATAATCAATTTAAACTAACCAAGTCCTTGGCACATAGCAGAAGAAAGAAACAATGCAAAACCTAAAATTCAGAAAGGAACAGAAAATGTGGAGCATCACATAATTAACACAAATTATATGCCATTATATATCCAATTACCACAACTCCACAGCAAGACTCTGGATATCACAGACCATTCCCCATCGGTAACCACCTCTCAATGAAGGTATATATCAATGATGAAATTCACCATTGCTCTTGGTGTGTCAGCACAGCCTTTGGTCACCAAAGGAAAAATAGAACATAGCACATTACAGCACAGGAACAGGCCCTTTGGCCCACCATGTCTACATGGACTATGATGTCAATCTAAAATAATCCCAACCTCTCATGTGTCTGCCTAAAAGCCTCTTAAATGTTGATATCATAAATGCTTCTACCACTTCCCCTTCACCTAACACTTCCCATGCAAAATAATTTGCCTTGCAAATCTTCTTTAAACTTTATCCTTCTCACCTTAAACTTTTCCCTTCTAGTATTTGACATTTCTCCCCAGGAAAAAGTGTATCAATGAATGTTTTCAAAAGATCTAGACCTCAAACCTACCACAAAATGCATAGTCTACCAGACCATCTCTATGCTTCCGAGACGGGCACCAGAAAAATACCACCAATACTGTTTTGACAAAATCCTCTACATCCACTTTCAGAATAAACAAACCAACATCAGTATCCTCTCCCAATCCAACTTACCCAGTACAGAGGCCCTAATTACTCAATTGGCTTCAATGGGTACACCTCATTGCTCATGTGTCCAACACCAGCTTCCAGAAACAGAATCTATTCTGAGCTCCATCACACCAAGGAATTATCAGGTGGGCAGAGTAAAAAAAAATTCTAGGATGCTCTCAAAGCCTCCCCACCATTCTTAGGAACCCATGACCCACTACCATTCAAAATGAAGGTCTATTCAGGACGGCTTTGAGACCTCTAGTTCATTCAGTGAGAATGCAAAGAATCCCTATGTAAACAGCTAAAGATACAAACCATCTTTGAAATTATCCACCCTACCTCAATTTTTAACCCAACAGTGGCAGAGACTGCAAGTCCCATATTGGCATCAACCACCCAAGGACCCAAAGAAGTAAAGGCTAATCATCCTCGATCCTGAGGAATTGCTTATGAAGAATTATTAATGATTTAATATTCAGTCACTGGAGCCACTTGCCTTTTGCTTCAAACATTTCTCCCATTTAAAAACCCATTCCCTATAGTAGACTCATTGTAATGAAGAAAATCTGAGAAATGAAGCATGTAAAAAAAAATTTGATAAATAAATATTGGCTAGCTTTACTCAGCTGTTGGCAGTCTGAGTTAGACATTTGTGGTTTTGATTCTCACAACATAACTTAAAGATATAATATAAGGGATCATTCCACCCTTTATTATGGGGGCTACAAAGAACTTCGACACATGTCAAAGAAAAAGAAACAGGAGGAGGTCATTCAAATTTTCAAACTCAATTTACATGATAGGTACATTGGTAGCACAACAGTTAAGATATCAAACTAATAATCCAGAGCCTCTACTACTAACAAAGACCGGAGATCAAATCCCATTTTGGCAGCTGTGGAATTCAAATTTAGTTAATAATCTGGAGTTTTAAAAAAGCCTACATTGTCATGATCACCTCAAAACTACCAAGTTATCACAAAAATCTACCTGATATATTAATACCTTGCTGCTCTGGCCTATGTTGTAACTCTGGACTCACCAGTTTGGTTGACACTCAAATGCCTCAGAAATAATCTTGCAAATTGGGTGGTTCAGCAACAATTTAAGATGACAATACACGTTAGCCTCGCCAGTAAAACTTATTCCTGAAAACCTAATACATTAAAAAATTGCACCTCAATTTCTGTTATCTGCCCCATCTATCTTTCTTTATATTTGCACCAATAAAATTATTGATCCCAGTAAATTTCTACTGATCTAGTTTTCAATGCAATAATCATTGGTGGGATTGGCAAGATCATGAAGGGAAGGAGGAATGGACAGAAAAGAAAGATTGCGAGAATCCAAATTTATATTACCCTTTATGCAAAAAAGGTGCTTGATGATTCCACTTCCGGATGAAGCAGGTTTAATTTGAAAATTGTGCACCTTTACTCCCCTGGCAGAAGACCAGACCGAGCCCGCTAGCCATCTTAAATGCTTAAGGAACTAAGCCTACATTATGTTTGCAACCTTTTACAATTTTTTTTTTAAATGCCCAACATCATCTGGTACCCAACACACCAACCTCTTCTGTCCAAAATTAAATAGCCTCTGAGATGCAATATTTGGAATCAAATAAAATACTCAAAGTAGTAGTAACCAAGATGCTGTATTAACTGAAGCATGGCTTCAACTTTTGTGCTTAAACCTTCCAAAGATAAAACATTGTGACATACAACTGAAGAAAAAAATGAAATGAAAAATGCATCTGAATATCAAATGAAAAACAGAAAAAAATTAAATGACCTTTAGACACTCTCTAAAACAAAATACTGTCAAACAGCTTTCCCATTTCCTTTCTTCCAAAAAAAAACACTGCTCTGGTGACTTGGAATATTGAACAGCATCTTTGACCTGAGACTTGCGCTCTCATTCTGCAGATATGATGACTATAGCTTTTTTTCCTTCAGACGTCAGACAGGAGTGCAACATCTTTCAACTTATAATATGAACCACAAGATTATTGAAAGTCTGACCAAACTTTCTTTCTGCCAAGCATCTACATGCAGCAGGCACCCTGCTAAAAGCTCAACACCTAGGTAATTTTTTTTAAAGTACAATCCTTGATAGTGGAAGTCAACAACAAAATTGAGCAAGGGGAAAACCAACAAGTATGACCAATTCCTCACTTAGCACACAACATCCACAAATATAACACAAACGGGAACTCTGAAACTGCCCTGAACAAGGGTAGTGAAGATAACCATACCAAATCTATCACTGTAGCCAAACAGGGACTGGGAATTGATCTTTGGGCTTTTCTGATCTATGTATCAGTTGCTTAAAAATCTAGGATGTGTTTCTTTCCAACAGCATACAAAATGTACTTTCATCCCATCCATTTGTATTGATTTAAACATGGAACATTAAAATCAAAGGCTAGGGGCTACTGTATAACAAGTTTGATCAACTGAGTAGGCATCAGGAAGCCTAAGAACCAAATTTCCCACGTTAATATAAACTCACACATGGCTTTCATAACAAATCTTAATAATGAATACATGAAAACTTTATTAAGTTACAACCATTCAACTACTCATCCTGGAGTCAGATACCATACATATTACGCAGCTGTCCTGAACATATTTAGCAGTACACATGATTTAAAATAAAACAAGCTGGCTAGTATTCTGCATTATTCCTAATATATAAAAATAAACAGTAACCTTTGAATTCTATATATAAAGTGTAAAACTGATGTAACAAAAGCTCAAGCCATTTATTCACTGGATACTCAAGTAACATCCAACAGGCTGGTCTGAGATTTTATCGATCTATATTTATTAACCCAAGTCAGGGAATTGGGTTAGTAAATGCAGATTGATAACACTAACACCTCATCCAGGCGGAGATAGGAGTTGTTGAACGAAAGAATTGAAAGACGACCCTCTGGGAGTGGATGTGCCAGATGCCTGATAAGCAAATCACAACACTTATCTATGACACCTGCAAATGGTCAAAGATCTACCAAGGTTCATTCACAAATGGCAACCTTGGTGAAAATGAGGACAAGAGCAGTTAATTCCTATGAAAATAGATCCCAACATGAATCAGCTCCTTCAAAAGTTAGGAAAAATCTCATTAATAGTTGTAATGCCTATTATTTCAAAATCAACAGTAGCAGAAATCAAGATAATTTGATATTAGGGGGCACAGGCAAGAATCCACAAGGAGGTTCAAGATGAATAAAGTATTTCTTTCACATGGGTATCGGTAAACTGCACCATCTTCACAAAGAGATAACACAATTGACCAAGAACGAACGGTGCAGTAAAAATTCCATTAAGTTCCAGCAACCTGAACCACGTACATCTTCCCAGGCAGATTTTTCCCCCCTGATTATCGACATATTAGTGCCTGTATTTATTTGGAATTAAGCATTGAAACCCGATGCCTATAAACAAGCAAGAAATCCAAGTGTTAGACATGAAAGGACATCTGGTTTAGTTGAGACCAATGGAGGCAAAACATAAGCATTTATCCAAACTATCCTCATAGTGAAACAATGGTCTATGCAACTAGACAAACTGCCTGATGTTTAAATGCCTATTTTCCATTGTCCAGACCAGCATTTATACTTCAACTCTGCTTAAGCACCTAGGTTTAAATTTTGAATTGTGTACAATTGGCAAATCATTTCTCTTTTCAAAATAATTAACCTAAAAACTACCACTCTCACTATGTAATGCCAATATAATATGAATCAATTGTCATGTACGGCTAACAGTATACAATTCCCTTCAGCAATGAGACAAGACTGGAATAAAAGTAAAAGAGGAAAAGTGACATTAAAACAAGACAATAGCCATTACAACAATAATCTGAAGGTCATCAGCATTGTGCACAAATCCTGCATTCCACAGTTTCAGCAAGATTTTTAGAAACTTAAACTGCCACTTGAGTATCTTTTCAGGAATGTAATCAGAATAGCTTCTGAGAAAATTTTGGGGGCAAAAGTAGAGGAGTGAATATAAAGAATCAGGTTTGAGAAGTTGTAAACACCACAAATTTTTTTTTAAGAAATTACCTTTATTTAAGAATAGACAGTGCATATATGAAGGTACATTTTCACTCTTAAGATGTGTAACTAACATTGCTCACAAACTATCATGATTATCAGAAACTTAATCTGCAGGTATATCAAGAACATTTGAAATTTGTAACTGTAGTACAGAGTTCTGACAAGGATCAGTTGGCAAATGAAACTAAATCATTCTATGGAAAAAGAGCACATCAAGATACTTGCACCCTGGACAGTGATATGATCATGGCACCATCACCTTAAACTGACACCTATTTTGGCCATTCAAGTTTAAAATTGAACATGTCCCTGTTCAAGGCTGTATGGAACTAAATCTTAGCCAACCCAGACCATTTGGAGAACCACTGTCCCTAAATCTCCTCTTCTGTAATTAAGTGTATAATTCTAAATCCCTCCCCTAATGACTAGCAACTCTGTCTCTCAGCCCCTCCCCTGTGGGGGAGTGGGGATGGGGAAAGTCAAAACAAATTCTTGAACTGTTATTCATAGCTGCTTCTGATTAGACTAAAGAAATTCTGAGCAAAATTGCCCATCGAGAAAAAAAGCAGGAAGTTTTTAAAAAGCAAGCATCGAAATAACAGACATCCTTTAAATAGTAAGCGAATCCATATCATTGGATTTTACACTGCTAAAAGCCATTTTTGCACAAGAATGGAAAATCACAAACATTAAAATAAGCCCATTATGTAAGGAGCTCTGATTAGATCCAAAAGACAATGACTACTCAGGGATACAATCACCTAAGTGCAAGATAGAAATTTAAGGGTAGATTTAATCAGAATTTAATATATTAAGGATTGATAGAAGGAAACAATGTTATTGGCTGGTTGGAAAAACCAACACAACCTTCACAAGCTAATAAGTGGAGCAAGACTTTTTTTTACGAGTGAAATTTGGATACACATACAGAATGATAAAAGTCTGGAAGACTATATTGAATGCTGATTGATAGATGATTCTTAGTCAAAAGATAGAGGCATAAAAAGATAAAGGCACGTGACTGAAGTTTGTTACAATCAGCCAGAACCTCAAATGGTGAAATGAGCTTGAGGGCTTACATGGCCCATGTCTGTTCTTGATTTCCTGATGAGTTATGGGCAAAGTATTAAATGCTTCGGACTGCCAGGGTATAGTAGTACAGTGGTTAAGTTCAGATGCACAGACTCTTAATCTGGATCATGAGTGCAACCAGGAAAAATTTAAGTTCATTTACTGCAATAAATCATGAATAAAAAGGCAACAGCAATTATGACACCCAGGAAACTACCAGACTGACAAAATGACAGTAAAGAAATCTGTGTTTGTCTCCCAATCTTAACTGCGACTCCAACTGAACTAGAGAGCCACTCAGTTCTGGGGCAATTGGGAATGTATACTAAATGCTGCCCAGCATCCATAAACAACAACACATTCTATGAATGCTAAAAATGTTTCCATGCTTCAGATAGATTGTTAAATAATCTGTGCTCTTTGGAGTAAAGGTATTAAAAATGCATTTGTAGAAATTACTGGTAAATAATTCATAATATTCACTGCAGCACTTTGGGCTGCTCTGATGGTCCACCTCATAAAGACAGTCCTTTACAAACATACCAGAAAAATCCAAGGTCTAATTCTGGTCTACTAGGGCAACAGTAATAGCACTAAAATTGACAAGCAAAATTTAGGTCAGGGAGCTGTTGCTTAATGGTGAATGCATAAATGTTGCATGAATGCAAGCTACTCAAACTTCCTGGAAAAATAGTTTACGCACAAGATATTCCAAGGAATCCATACAAATGCATGGAGGCGTGATCATTGTCCCATGTTCAATGAACTTTGCCACACTTCCTAAAATGCAACAAGTTAATAAATCCTAGATATGAGCTACTAAGATGACACCTCAACATGCTGCATAATTCAATCCCCAAATTTATATCCCCTTGTATCTCCATTATTTTAAATTTTAGATGAAGCCTACAACTGTTTTTGGTTTGCCATTGTTTCCCAGACTAACATATATTTTGCATCCATTAACTCCTGGACATAATTCATATTAATATATGGAATCACTCCAGAGCAGCATCTTAGTTACCACCCAAATTTTTCCATCTGATATTTGTGGAACCATGAACATTTCCTAATGGTGGCACAATTCACAAGGATAGACAATACTAAATTACTCAAGCATACTACAGGACTGAAAAGTAATCAATATTAATTTTAGGACATAATTTTGCTAGATTATTGCAATATGCCGACGTAGAGTTACACTCCAATGTTATCAAGGTTTGTCTCAAATTTCAACTGCATATTTAAAATTTCAGTCAAAGGATATCAAGTAACATTCCTGTTCTATTAACTAGAAAAGTGTCAAATGTGGATATCGTCCTTTATTATAAAAGTATTACAGATATAATAACTTGACTTCCCAAGTCAACTGCTTACTTTTCTTAGTTTAGTATCCAGCACAGTAAAATCTATCTACACACTTAAACTGCTGAGAAATCCACTAAGTTGATTGTCTTGCTCTCACATGGAAGGAACTTCCTCCATAGGGCAATCCAATTACAGGAATCCTAAGAATGTAGATCCAGCTGAGCAAAAGTCTAAAGACTCATGTTTGTTCTGAGGTAATAATGTAATATAAACAGGGCTACATGGGCATGACCTGGGAAAATGCCAGTTCTTAATGATAAGGCCAATGCTAGCTCCAGGACCATGGGTGATCCAGCTGGTAAATCAACAAAAGCAAATCCAAGGCAAAGGAGGCTATTTGGCCCATCAGATTTGTACCAACTTAAATAGAAATAGCTACCCAGCTATTCCCACGTTCTAACTCTTTCATCTGTAACCCAGCTGATGGCTCTCTGAATACACATTTCAATAGTTATTTGTAAACATGGTAAGGTTCTGCTTCCACAACCCTTCAAACAGTAAGTTCTAGACCTCTAGGTGAAAACATTTTTCCTAATGCTCCCTAGTTTTTGTTTTAATCTCAGTTAAGGGAAATAAATCCTTCCTGTTACTTCTATCTAGGATTTTCACAATTTTATACACCTCAGTTAAGCCTTCCCTTAACCTCCTGTGTTCCAGAGAAGACCACCCCACCCTAACCAATCTCTCCACATAGGTAAACTTTTCTAGTCCTGGCCCCATCCTCTTAAATCTCCCCTACACCCTCACCTATGCAATCAGATTTTTCCTATATTATGGTTCCCACTGCTTTGAAAGGAATTTACCACCATGTAGTGACTCCAGTCCATTATTACTATATTACTTCTCAGCCTGGTAAAATTTATTTTCTATCTTAACATCCACACCATTAATTCCATATCCCCTTGCTTTGTTGCACCTTCCCCCAAAAGCATTCTCTCACATTTTTGTATGAAATTCTATTTGCCACTTTTCTGCCCATCTGACAAAGTCATCTCTGCCCTTCAAGTCAAAAGTTTTCAACATCAATCAAACAGAATTTTGTTGGTTCACCTGCAAACTTTAATCATGCTCCCTACATTCAAGTTTTACCCATTAATATTTACAACAAACTGCATGGAATGATGTACTAAGCCTTATGGAACTCAACCAGTACCAGCACTCCAGATAAAAACATTCAATCACTACCCTCTGCTTCTTGTCACTGAGCCAATTCGGGATCCAATTTGCCCCTCCCCACTGGATACTATGTGTCCTTTCTTTAATGACCACTCCACCACATGGGACCTTTACAAAAGCCTTACCATAATCAATGGATACTACACCAAATGTACTGCCCTCATTGATCCTCCTCGTCACCTCCTCATAAAGCTCAATCAAATTAATCATGCATTTCTTAACAAATCCAGACCAACTGATCTGGACTAATTTGAGCTCATTGAATTTATATAGTGTTACAGACTACGACTATTAGTGAGTGTCCCTTTTAAATTGTGTGTGTGTGTGGCGTGCTTATGTCAACAGAAGATAAAGAACGTCATGACATTGTTGTTGAAACAACCAGTCGGA
>JAUZTB010000072.1:13062622-13073255 GCA_034780895.1 Rhynchobatus australiae
GACTCTGCAGACTCGTAAATAAATGGTTTTCTTGTTTCCACGACTTTGTCTCTGGCATGGTGATTGTGAGCACGGATCATATCTCATAGAAAGCGAGCTACAACATTTTGTGAAGAGGGATTCAGGTCAACCGACTGAGTTTTTTAAAAATTGAATGGTTCGCACGGGTAAAAAAAACCGATAATTTCCCCAGTTGCCACGTTTCAATGATCCAGATCGTACGAAGCACAAATCACATTAACCATCAGAAAGCAATGTCACATTTCAAAATTGCTGTAAAGTTTCTATCGGGAGAACTCGCTTGCAACAAAAATAATGCATTTGCAAAGTATGTATTTAATATGCATTTTTAAAATTGTCTAAGGCCACATCGTTCTTCTGACATATTCCGCCGAACACCACGCATCTTCCGTGTCTCTGGTTGCAACGGGTTCTGTCCAGTTCCCACGACCAGACGCTACATTCACTGTCTCCATACCAGACACACATGCGAAATCCCTACTTTGGAGCAAGGACTACTTTTCTCGTTCCGGACCAGCACACACCCGAGCCGTCCCCGCCCACAGAAGAAGCTGCAAAACACGCGAATTGTCACCCAGACGTGTCAGCGTCGGTCAGGTGCCAGCAGTGAGTTGCAGATCCAGTTTAATTTTTAAACGGGGAGAGATGCATCAAAATAGATTATTCTTTTGTAGAAATTAACTGCATTAGATGAAGGGTAAGAGGTCCACATTCCAGTACCCCGGGGTATGCAGACGCAGATGCCAATGCATGAAGGGAGGGGCGCCCGTTCACAGAGTGCAGAGAAACATAAGGGTCGTGCTTCTTAAAGGTGGAGGGCGGGCGGGGGGGGTGTGTGAGGAAGAAAGAGAACCAAGGGAGGCTTTGATTGACGTGCGCAGGCCCGCAGTGCGCGTGCGCGGGGCGGCCGCGGGCGAGAATTCTCACGCGCGCCGGTGTCCGACACGTTGGGGAGAGGGGTTCACGCACGCGCCCCGGCCGACTCCAGCGCGCGCCCTCGCGGAGGTGACTGCGCGCCGCCGGCCGTTCGCGCGCCTCCAACCGGGGCGGGGGGGGGGGGAGGTGAGAGAGAAAAAAACTCCACAGGGATGCTGGGCGCCTGCGCACTGGGCGCCCGCTTCGCCTCCTGACCCACTTCCCCGCCCCCCCCCCACCCCTCCTCCCCTTCCCCTCCCCGCCTCGCCACCAAACCCTGGCCGCGCCGTCGCGCCCCGCCTCCCCTCCACGGGTCGCCTCACTAACTCACAACAAAACCGAGAGGCAGGCGCCTGGCGTGGTCCCTGTGCGCACACACTCGCTCACTCCGCGATCACCGAGCAGCCACTCGCACGCCGGGAGAGGGAAAGTCGCCTCAACAATTGCCGAACAAAGGAAATAACCGTTATCCGTCCCGTTAAAGGGCATCGAAGGAGGGAGGGGACAACCCTTCCCTTCTGGCGGTTCGAGATTTTTCTCTTTAATGTAATTGTGTGAGGGGAGAGAGTGAGTAGAAGCCGCGTCCTTTTCTTCCTCGTAACCTCCACCTTTACCTCCCTCGTCAGTTATCGATCACCCACCGGTTAAGCCGCGGGTCGGGACTGACACCTACTCCCGGTTTAACGACAGCGTGTGTTTTTTCTCTCTCCCTCTTCCTCCCCCCCCACCCCCCCTTTCCCTTTCACAGGCTGTCTTGCTCGCCCTGGGCGACTGAGGAGGATCGGAGCCCGCGGGCGGAGAAGTGGCGCCCGCCCCTCCGTCCCTCCATCCCAGACCGCTGCCTCAGGCTGGCTCCGCTCCTCATCAATCACCGCCTCCCGCTCCCCGAGCACCGTCCTCTCTGGTGATCAATCCCCCTCCCCGCTCGCTCTTGGGCTGACCGTTTTGTTGTGCGAATCATGTCCGCCCGCGTCTGGTTCGTGACAGATCGCAGGATCCTGCAGGATTACCCTCAGCAGGAGATCGAACGCGCACTCCGGCAGAAATGTGCCGAGGAGGAGGTAGAGTTTCGCATGGTCTTGATGGACGAGATCGTCATCACCATCGAGCAGGGAGCTTTGGGTATGTAATATCATCAGTGTGTACCCATTTCAAGATAATTGATCACTTGCGTGCATTTGTTCCATTCTCCAAAATCTTTGATCCTTGTATTTTATCTGTATCCATATTACTGTCCAGTATGAACAGGCTTCTTTCCCCGTTTCAGTTCATTGCTTTCCAAACATGCTGACGCCTTTAGCAGATCAGTTTTCTCCTTTCTCTCGTTACTGGTCTCACGTATTTTGCACAATTAAACGTAGTTGAAGTAAAAACAGAAAATGTTGAAAATACTTGCCAGAAAATGCTGAAAATACCTGCCAGAGAGCAGAGTGGGGGGTTGAGAGAGAGTTGACATTTCAGGCTTGTGACTTTCATCAAAACTGGAAAGATAGTTACATTTAATAAGCTTTAAAATGCAAATGAAAATGGGGTGGAAGAAGAGAGATTAAACGATAAAAGAAGTGATAATGTATGGCAAACCGGGACCGTATTATAATGGACAAATAAAAGTAAAATAAGTGTCCAAAAAGATGAAAATGGGAGTAGCAAATTTATCGGAAATTTTTGAACTCAACATTGAGTATGAATTGCTCTGGTGTATCTGATCAAAAGATGAGGTGCTAATCTTTGTGATTGCTTTATTATGTAGGAGGTCACTGGGAGATGGACAGAGAATTAAAGCATTGCTGAATCAGAAACTTGGGGTCCCATTTAAAAAAAATGAATTAGTGTTCTGCAAAGTGGCTGGCCAATCTGCATTTAATCATCCCTAATGTAGAGTCTGCATTATGACCTGTTAATACAGCAGTAATTTGAGCTGTAGTGCAATGACCAGATTTTTTCCAGCATCACTTGAACAGTTATTGGAAGAAGCTCTTTCAGGGAGTCAAGTCAGGCACACATATATTGCGAAGTAAAGGAGGCTTTTTTTTTGCATTGTGTGAATACTGAAACAGGATTTTTTGAATCTCAATATTTTGTACTGTTGAACAGATTTTTCTTTGTTCATTCTTCATGGTGCTAGCTCTTCACTCTATTACACTATTAAAGCACATTGCTACCTATGTTGCACAAAATCTGGATGGAACACCCTGGATTTTTTTGTAAAGCATCCATTCTTATGAAGTTATTTAATATTTTCAAAATGACTGAAAGGACTTGCAGGTAATGGATTTAGAGTTTTATTATTTTGCAGAAGTTAATTTGAACCTTTCTTTCGAATGGTGAATGCATGTGGGTCAAAATAGAAATTATTAATACAACCATTAGGTGTAAGGAGGTACTGATTTCATTTACTGTGTCCTGTAATATTTTTAGCATAATTTTGCAAATCTACAAATGTTACATAATTTGAGACTGCAGCTGCAAGTTTTCAATTTTTGATAAAATAAGATTTTGAATTTTTTAACAAACTGTAGTATTAACATGGAAAACTGACACACACATTGTATTTCACACACAGTGCAATCTTGCTAGGCATGATTGGTGCAATGACAGTAACAGAATGAGTTGACCTGAGTTGATACCTGTTGTTAGTAAGGATGGGTTCTTCTTTGGGATGTGTAATTTTTGCACCTCACCACTTTTTCTGGTGTCAGAATTGGCCAGATGATGTAACTATCTGTGTAATATCCAAATTTTTATTTTGTGCCATTGTGAGTAGAATTATGATTGAGTTGGTCCTCTCAGGAAAAAAAATAATTGGCCTTTAATGGTACTGAAGGTTCAAATTGAAAGTTATTTAAAGGATCAAGTTCATCTTCCTTGTGATAGCAGGCAAAATGCTGCAGAAGTCACAAGTAGATTGAGCCATACTGGGATCCTAGCCACTTTTCCATCAGGTGGTTTCAGCAGAATCCCCCTTAGCATTAATTGGCCTTAAGTACCAGCAGCAATTATACAAAAAATAGTTCCATGTTATTCAAATCGGAAATTACTAGGAAAAAATGGAAATAACATCTGATAAACGTTGGGGCTCCAAAAACCTAATTTACCTTTCCTTGCATTTCTGACTTCAAGAAGCATCCCCTAAAGAGTCACCACATGCAGCCAGCATTCTCCCAGCTACCAAGAAGGTTTGGTAAGGAATAAGCATATGGTATGGAGAAGTTGGTAGGGAACAGGAACCTACGTAGACTTTTGAAGGACAGAATCCTTACGGAAGGGCAGTAGTGGAAAGAAGTTGCCTGGAAAGTATCTCTAAGACTATTAAGAATGTGAACTGGGGAGGCTTTGAACCTACTCTGCCATTCAATAAGATTGCCCACTTTCCTGACCTTTACTCATAACCGTCGATTATTTTACTGATTTGAAATCCATCTTGGTTTTAAACATAACAAGGAGAACCAAATATGCACAGCTCTCTGAGGAGATTCACAGGGATGATTGGAGGACTTTAGTTACTGGGAAAGATTGAATAGGCAGGGTTTGTTTTCCCTGAGGGCTGACCTGATAGAGGTATGTAAAATTATAAGGGGCATGATAGGGTAGACAGTCACGGTAGGGGTATTAATAACAAGAGAGTATAGTTGAAATAGAGTTATAAAGGGAATTTGAGGGGTAAGTTTTTTTTTAAACACTGAGTAGTTGATATCTGGAACTTGCTGCTGGAGGAGATGGTGGAGTCAGATACAGTCACTACATTTGAGAGACTTGTAGACAGGCAAGGCATAGAAGGTACAGACCTATTGTAGATGGGTAAAAAGATCAGCACGGGCATGATGGGCCAAAGGGTCTGTTTCTGTGCTGCACAACTCTGACTCTAAAAGAAATAAAGTAAATTTATCTTCCTCATTTCTGTCTTAAATGGGCTGCCATACTCTGAGACCATGGCCTCTGATTCTGGACTCTCCCATCCTTTCAGCATTTATCCTGTTTATCCCCCTAGGAATCGTCAAGAATGTTTAAAGAATATCACCCCTTATTCTTAACTCCAATGAGCAGGGATCCAGCTGGTTTAATCTTTCCCCAGGAGACAATTCCTCCATACCCAGATTCCTCCAATGAAATAATATCTTTCTTGAAATAGGGAAAACAAATCTGTTTGCAGATGTTGTCTCAGTTGTGCTTTGAACAGTTGCAGTAGGACTCCAACATCCTTGAAATGAGTGCCAACGTTCCATTAGCCTTCCCTATTACAGCTGCACCTGTGTGCGGGCTTTCTGTGTTTCATGCATATGGACCCACAAATCCCTTTGTGCTGAATCTTTGTGCAGTTTTCTTCAATTTAAATAATGCTCTTTTCTTTTGCTCTTCCTTTCAAAATGAACAACCTCATATTTTCCCACATTGTACTCTAATTGTCAAATTTTTATCCACTCATTCAAGTCATCAATATCTCCCTGCAAACTGTTTGCATCCTCCTGGCAATTTACTTTCCCACAGAATTTTTTGTTATTGTCAAATTTGGCTAATGTTCATTCGCTTCCATCATTCAAGTCATAATATTGTGAACAATTGCAGTCCTGGCATTGATCTCTGTGATATGCCACAGTGATATATGCACATGTGACATATCCATCTTCTACCATGGATGGAAGATTGGCTGACCAGCAGAAGTCAGAGTGGAGATAAAGGGGTTCTGTTCAGGATGGCTGCTGGTAACTAGTGGAATTCCACTGGAGTCAGTGTTGAAACTGCATCTTTTCACTTTGTACATTAGTGATCTAGATGAAGGAATTGATGGCATTATGGCTAAGTTTGCAGATGATACCAAGATAGGTGGAAGGACAGGTTGTGTTGTGGAGGCAGGGAGTCTGCAGAAGAACTTGGACAGGTTGGGAGAGTGAGTAAAAAAAAAAGTGGCAGATGGAATAGAATGGAGGGAAGTGTGGGGTTATGCACTTTGGTAGGAAGAATAAAGGTAAAGACTATTTTCTAAATAGGGAGAGAATTCAGAAATTGGAAGTGCAAAGGGACTTAGAAGTCCTAGTTATGTTTTCTGTTAAGGTTAACTTTCAGGCTGAGTTGGTAGTAAAGAAGACAAATGCAATGTTAGCATGCATTTCGAGAGGACTAGAATATAAAAGCAAGGATGTACCACTGAGATTTTATAAGGCATTGGTCAGACCGAATTGGGAATGCAGTGAGCAATTTTGCCCCCATATCTAAGGAAAGGTATGCTGCCTCTGGAGAGGGTCTACAGGAAGTTCACAAGATTGATCCCAGGAATGAAAGGCTTAATGTATGAGGAGCATTTAATATTTCTGAGCCTGTACTTGGTGGACTTCTGAAGGATGAAGGGGGATCTCCTTGAAACCTACCGGATACTGAAAGGCCTGGATAGAATGGACGTGAAGAGAATGTTTCCATTAGTAAGAGAGTCTAGGATCTGAGGGCACAACTTCAGAATCAACTGAGGTCCCTTTAGAACAGAAATGAAGAGGAATTTCTTCATCTGGAGAGTGGTGAATCAGTGGAATTCGTTGCCACAGAGGACTGTGGAGGTCCAGTCAATGGGCATATTTAAGGCAGCGATTGATAAGTTCTAGATTGGTAAAGGGGCTAAGGGTTGCAGGAAGAAGGTGGGAGAATGGGGAAAAGAACATCAGCCATGATTGAATGACGGAGCATACTTGATGGGCTGAATGGCCCAATTCTACTCCTATATCTTTTGGTCTTATGGCTTACAATGCGGGAATGACCCCCCTTATCCTTACTTGCTCCATCTTGCCTGTTAACCAATCCTCCATCCATACCAATGTATTACCTGCAGCACCTTGGGCTCTTGTATTTCACCTTTTGTGAGGCACCATTTAGAATGCCTTCTGCAAGTCCAAATATAATATATTTGTTCTTCTCTATCTATTGTGGTTGAGACTTCTTTGAAACACTTAAAAAAAAATTGTCAGGCACAATTTCCCCTTCAAAAGCCATGTTGGCTCTGCTTGTTAATATTATGATTTTCTAAATGTGTTGCTGTTACTTCCTTAATGATGGTTTACAACATTTTTCCCAACAATATATGTTAGGGTAATCAAACTATACTTCTTGCCTCCCTCCATGTTTTTGAATAGAAGGTCTCGTGTCGGCAGTTTTCCAGTCCTCATACTTCAGAATCTAAGGATTTTTGTAAAATTATAACTAGTATGTCTTTTGTATCCTTGTAGTTACTTAATTTAGGATCCTAGGATGCAAGCCATTCAGGCCAGAGGACTTGCTAGCCTTTAGACCTTTCAGGTTTCCTAATATATTTCAGTGATGTTGATGGTACTAGTTTGCCTCTCCCCCTGGTTTTTCTTTATTTTTTTGGGCTCTGAATTGTTTACAATATTATGACTTGAATGAAGGAAGCGAATGAAGATTAGCCAAATTTGACAGTAACACAAAATTCTGTGGGAAGGTAAGTTGCCAGGAGGATGCAAACAGTTTGCAGAGAGATACTGATGACTTGAATGAGTGGATAAATATTTGACAATTGGAGTACAATGTGAGAAAATATGAGGTTGTTCATTTTGACTTTCTCCTTTGCTGGACTCTGAATTTATCCCACTTCTCAGGTGTACCATTAACTTTTGCCTCCTTGATACTTTCTCTTTTAACCTGATATTTTTCTTGACTTCCTTGGTTAACCATGATTGGTTCATTCCTCCTTTAGAATCTTTTGTCCTTATTGCTACATATTTTTGCTGTGCATCACTATAAATGTCTGCGACTGCTTGCTCCTATCTCTCCTGCTAATCTATTGGCCCAGTCCACTTTAGTCAACTCTACCTTCATTTCATTGTAATTCCCTTTAAGCTAAAGACAGTTATTTTCAACCTAAATTTCTCACCCCCAAACCAAATGCAAAATTCTATCATTACTATGATCTCTACTTCTTCAGCTGGGGCCATTAATTAAACCTGACTCATTGTTCATTACTAGATCCAAGATTGCTGGTTATCTGGTTGGTTCCATAAAGTATTGCTCTAGGACACTATCCCAAATGCACTCTATGAATTTGTTCTTATAGAAACTCTTTCCAATCCAATCGATATGAAGGCTAAAGTCTTCCAAAATTATTACATTGCTCTTTTTACATTCCCCATTTTGATTTATACCCTTTCTTATATTGTAATTGATGTTAAATACTCCTAAATGAGGAGTGTGCAGAGTTTAAAACTTGTTTTGCAGGTGTTAAAATAAGTCAGGGTTTAGCAGAATGGCTATTTTGGGAGTAGCCATGTTTGAGTTGTAAGTGCAGTGTTTGAGGTCAAAGTGCTGAGGCTTTGGCTGTGAGGCCGGCTAAGAGGCTGAGCAGAGGTAAGAGTTAAGGTAAGCACAGATAAGGTCTTTCAATTTAGTGCATCAAGATGGCAGTTAGGCTAGCAGGATGCTTGTCCTGCAGTATGTGGGAGGCCCGGGAGACTTCTGGTGTCCCTGAAGACTACACCTGTAGGAAGTGTGTGCAGTTGCAGCTCCTTTTCTTTTTCAATCTTTTTTTATTAGTTTTCACCTCAATACAAAATGGTATATAACATCAAAGTTTGTACATATCTTACAAAGAGATCTGGATATCACTCAAATCAAAGATAACGATACAATAAAATATAGAAAAAACAAGGTCCAACAATCTCTCAATTAATGAAAAGAGTATAAAAGAAAGGGAAGAAAAAAGATTTATTATGTACATTTAAAAAAAGAAAAAGAAACCCCAAATCAATGTATAAAAAAGAAATTATAAACAATGTAAACTAAGCAAACAAAAATTAAAAAAAACAAAAAAATTGGGCCAAAATTTCTCAATAGAAACAAAGCAATATTACTCCGTCAACTCCGTTCCTCCGAATTAAAAAGTTACTGAAGGGGGATCTACATGTGAAAATATTGAATAAATGGACTCCAAATATCTTCAAACTTAAGCGAACTGCTCTTGTTTCCTATTCTGGGGAAAAAAAAGCTTCCTGTTGCATTCTGAATTTCTTCAAAATATCCTGCTACCATTTAAAAAAAATTTTGCACAGCTTGTGTCCTAATAGGACAATTTCATTTTGCATTTCATTTTATCCCCTCTCATTTCACTGTTTGGTCTTGTTACAAGTCTCTCCCAATAAGCCATGTTGCCAACTTCTTGACCTTGACTGCCTTTGTCCTATCATGACCTCTCATCCTGACCACATGTTTGCTAGTAACTATTATACATGTAACCGATCACTTCTGTCAAATAGGGACATGTTGCCTTGGGTCATTTACAACTGCATTATTAATCTCTCCACTCTAGTCTGTGGCCTTCCATTTGCCACTGTCTCTGAAACTGCACCACTTAATCACTGCTCATCTCTTCCTTTGATGCCCTCATCCCAGAAAAACTTTACTGTTTCTCATCCATGTTATTCCCCTTCGTGTGGCAGCCCCTTTCTTCCCTTGAGCCATCAGCACATCTGTTTGGCCTGATTAGACAGTGTAGGACCCACTTCTATTCCCAGTTTACTGCAATCTTACAGAGAAAATAATCCTATCTTTTGTCTACTACCAGCCATCTCCAAATATTCTTGTCTTCCTTCTGCTCCCTTCACCCTTGTTTCATACAGGTGCAAGGAGCTCATGGATATATTTTGTTATTAATCTTGAAACACAGATGCTTTTGCTCAAGTGAAAACTTCCTCACCTTCTCTTTCCCCAGCGTGCTTGTACATCCATCTTTTAATTTTTATTATTTTTTCACAATCTTTTCAAACTCATCTCTGAGACCCACTTCCTGCACTCAGTTCCCACGAACATGCCGTTCATCCACCTTCCATTCCTGGACCCCATGCTGCCTAACATTATGAATGATTTCATCCCCCATCTTTGAAGACAACTGCTGTGACTCTAACTCCTCGTGTAATATTGGTCTATGACAATATGATAGAAACTGACCCTGTGCATTTCTACAGAACCCCTCTACCTTTACAACGCAATGTTTGGTCCCTCCACTGCATTTGTATCAGCAGGTTTCTTGGATGAGTTTTAGTTTCTTGTATTTAAATAGTGAGAAGATTGAATTGAACATCTTCCTGCCCATCTTCAAATTCCAGAATCTTCAACACATGTTCCATCTCCCTTACTGGCCATTTTTTAAAATCAAACCAACTTTGGCAATTTGTTCCTTCAAAGCTTGCATCCTTGTACCTCCAGCATATTATCCCTCCTACATCCTGCTCCATAACAACAACCCATCTGCTACTGAAACTCTCAGACCTGGATTATTCACAAGATACTACAGTGCTCTCCTTTGCAGCCCCTTCTGTAAATTTAAGCCTCATCTGTAACTAAATTCCATCCCATGTCTCTTTTACATGCTGATCACCACTGCTTCCAACTTAAAATGTGTATTCTGTAGTTTTAAATCCCCTTATGACCCCCCCGCCCTTCTTTCTAGAACAACTCTTCATTCCTCTAATTCTGGTAGCTTGTGCTTCCCCTTTTCATCACTGGACAGCTGGCTTCAACAATTTCAATCAAAATGATGGAATTTCCTCTTCATTCTCCACCCAAAACCACTGCATCACATGCCGTAGAACTAAGTGTCAGAGTCGTACAGCATGGAAACTGGCCCTTCGGCTCGACTCATCCATGCTGACCCAGTCCCATTTGCTCCACATCACTCTAAATCCTTCATATCCACAAACCTGTC